>VYZQ01007745.1:223717-276553 GCA_013400655.1 Mystacornis crossleyi | reverse complement strand
TTTTTTTTTTTTCCCCCCACCTGCATATTTGGAGGGAGTTTCCTTCTGTGAGCTCTGATCCTGTGAGCCCTGGTCGGTGCTGCTGACCGGGAGTGAGAGGTAACGTGTCCTTTCCCTCCCTTTGTCTCGCAGAAAAACCCGTCAGCCTGACTTACCGATGTCCCTGTCGATTCTACGAGAGCAACGTGGCAAGAGCCAATATTAAGCACCTCAAAATCCTCTCCACACCCAACTGCTCACTTCAGATTGTGTAAGTCTCTCGCTCTTTTCAGCTGGGTGCAAATCTCGGGTGTCAAAAAGAAGGGTCACAGAGCTGGTGCCTGCTCTGGTGGTTGAATTTCAGTCTGTCTCATGCCACGACCTCCAATTCATCTCTTCACCCCATTTGTCAGATACATCTGGAGCCTGCTTTACTCCACAAAAAGGATCCCAGCTGGTTGTTCCCCAGCTGTGTTCTCTGTGATCTCCCAGTTGCTGTGTGATCCCATGTCCTGTTCCTCCGTGGCTATGCGAGCAGGAACGTCAGACAGGCTGCCCATTGCCCTGGATGTGGAGCTTCACACCTTGGGATAAAACTTCACAGCGGTTTGAGTATTCTAATGGGTCACTGCTCCTCAGAGTGGAGCTAAACAAGCAAAAGGAAATCCTGTATTTCATGTATCCTCCACAGGAGGTACAGACCCTAAACGTGTGACAGCCTTATCTAGGGACGCTTACCAGCCAGGGGCTGACCCAGTAAATTGCAGCAGGACAGAAAGATGGGTTCCCAATGGAAAATAACTTCTTTATTTTTGCTGGAAAAAACAACCCTGATTTTCAGAAAACAAATTGGGGTTTGTTTGTTTGTCTTTGTGGATTCGCAGGTGTATGTTTTAGGAAGGCCATTTTTGTTCAGTTCTTCATGGGTGATCCACTCCCTCCTCTCCCAAAATTCAAAACCTTCTGGAGAAAAAAAAAATTGCATTCATCTTTTCATTGTGAGAGAGCCTTACTACTCTCAACTTACGTTAGCCTCTTTAACAGGGTGTCAGGGACTAGATTTGGCTTCTGTGCAGTGATCCCATTACTAGTTCTGTCTTTGACCCATATATTGAGCCCCTCCTCTTGCAACTCAAATGCTGTAAAAATCAATTTTTGTCATCCAAAACATTTCTGCACTCAGAAAACTGATGTGGTTTCATGAGGTTGCTCAGGAATGTACATGAGTGTGTATCCATTCATGAACCAGTTTTTATTCATACTCTTTTTTTCTGTTTTAAACCACTCTGTGTAGATCATACACATTTTATCATGTGCTTCTTTCTTAGGATTTGGTGGAGGACAGTGATAAAAATATAAGTGTCAGCTGAGAAATAATTTCCTTTCAGAAGAATGTCAAAACCAGCCGTGACTAACTCCAGACTCTACCTATAAACAATTTTGGCAGCAAGAATCCAAAATGCAGTTGTGCATGGATTTGTGCTCTGGGACTGTCAGTGGATGTCATAAGGATCCCAGTGCTAAGGCTTTTTAGAGGATTTGGAATTTTCTGGAGTAGTTTCAAGAAAATGACAGCATTTAAGATAGAATAGAGTATATTTTTATCTCTTAATTAACATAGGATTATAGTAATTGGAGATAAATAAGAGCATGAAATGCAGGAACAGAAACAACTCATGTTCTTGCCTATTCCTGACCCAAATGTGTTTGTCTGTTGTACACAGAACATATGGACCTATGGTTCACCCTCTTTTTGTTACTTTAAAAAGTACAGTACTTAAAAACATCCCTCCAAATACCCTTGAAACAGCACGAGTTCAAACTAGGTCTTTATCGGAACAGAAGATTAAGTCAATCAAAACTAACACATGAATTTCTCATCTTGAATAATTTTAAGTATCAAACAGTGAAGACGTAAATAAATTAAAAGCTGCCATTTTCAGGAACAGAGAATGTAAGTGAAACATATAATTGCTAGAAGATATTTTGTGGGTTTTGTTACTTGGTTTTTTTTGTGCAAGTACATTTTCCTTTTGGGTTAAGGGGAGTTGTACCTGAAAAAAAGCCTAAGAGCAGGCTTTTGTCTTTCATTCTGTTGGAAGTCATGTCTCCAAATCCAGTGAACTCCTCTGTCAATGTCTACTTCCACAAAGCCCACACGAAATTCCTTGCTTTTCAGTACAGGGAAATGAGCATTTTTAGCAAGTAGACACCCAAACCAGTCCAAGTTCAACAGTCCATACAATTGCCTATGTCTCCTCCACGACTGCACAAGGAGCAGGGGCTGACAGGCTCAGAAATAAATGTCTGAACAAATCAGTGTCTCAGCATTAGGTGAGAGGTAATATTAGGTGAGAGGAATTGTATTGAATGTGGCTGGAGACTGGTTACGTGTGCTTTTGCCTCTGTACCCTGTGAGGTCAGCTCAGGAATTCCCAAGCACTGCTAACATCAGCAAATCCATTCTTACACTCTGTTGGTATCACTTAGCTGGAAATGCTCCAGCTTGGCACTGTTGTAAGGGAAATATGAATTAGGCCCATTCATCTCTTTACTGGCGCAGGGGCTGCAAGACGGATCCTTGATGTGTTTATGTTACAACTGTGTTGTTGCATAACTTCAGACCAAGGAGCCTTTTTGACCTGTTATTTCTTACGCCATCGTTTTATATTCTGCAGATTTTGCTTTATAAAGTGAGGAACATTATGGCTTCAATCCAGCAAATGTTTAAACAAGTACTGAACTTATTCGTATGGGCACTTCCATGAAATTGCTGTTCTTTGCACTTTCCCAAGGCAGGCAGGCTGTTTAGAGGGAAATTTTGGAGCGGCTGGGGCAGAGGCAGGGTTCTGCAGGGAATGTGGGAGATAACAGTTCTCTCTCGAGGCCTGAGATCCCTGGAGGGTGAGACCTGTTGATGAGAAGCTATTTGTCCTGCTTCTGAATGAAAGATTCAGGTAGCCCAAATGTCAAATTCACAGGGAATTCAAATTAGCTCAACAGTTTGGTGTGGGAAGTGCAGCCTGGACATCCAGGAGAAACCCCTCAGGAGGTTTCTGTCTTTGTTTCTAATGCTGAGTGAATACAGGAGGGGAAACTTGCCTCTGGCACTATGGGAGTTTCAATTGTCTTCCTCCCTGCAACCTGTTAATTCAGTCTTGTATAAAACAAAAAGCTAACAAGTGACCACAGCCTTTCTTTCAGAACATCCGAGAGATACTGTCCTCAAAACTTGTGAAACTTCGGTTTTGGGTTGAATCTAAAAGCTGCTCTTAATCAATTCCTTGCAAAAATCACCTATATTTACCACGTTAGTATTTCCAAATGAAATTTTTCTGTTGGCACTGAACTCCTTAACAGTCCAGGTGTGAATTGGAAGTCTTGGATTCAAATTCTGTGTCTGTTCCACTCTCATATGATTCCCAGTACAGACCACTGAGAGCTTGTCAAAGAAGACAGATGGTTTCCAAACCAGGGATATTTCTAATAGGTGACTCACGGATGGAAGAAATAACCCCTCCTCTTCATGGGTTAACCAAGAGCAGCACTGGCACCCAAGGAAAATAAGGCACAGGGGTGGGGGGTGGGTGTGGGCTGAGGAGCGTTGCACCCCAGACTCACTCCAACTTTTCTCCTTTGGCAGTGCAAGGCTCAAGAGCAACAGCAAGCAAGTGTGCATTGATCCCAAGTTAAAGTGGATCCAGGAATATCTGGAGAAAGCTTTAAACAAGTAAGGCAAGAGACAAATGGACTTAACAGCTAACATCCTGAATTATTAAAGGGTAGAACATAAAGGGCTGGCTTTTACCATGTGGAAAAAGTACTTGTGGAATCAGATGCTGTTTCAAAGAAGGGTTTGGAGTTGACCTAATTTGTATTAAAACAACAATTTCTAATACATCCTAGATGTTAAACTAAGAATTTTGCCAGGGTTTGAGGCAAAATTTATGCTAATGAGTATGTTCTGAGGTCCGGAACTCATCCTTTAAAAAAAGACTGTTCTCCCAAGGAAAGTGCTTCCTTTGTGCCCCCTCTTCCCCAAACCAAACTACAATTCCTTCAGAATCTATATTGTTCCGGTGTCTTTGGAACCCCTTCTCCATGTTACATTGGGTGTCTGCTTGCACAGGCAGATGAGGCCTAGGAATTCTTGGTGCTAAAAATCGTTTCTCTGCTGCCCAGTGTGGAATGCTGTTAATATTGGCCAAGGAGCAATGTGCTACCATGAATAAGCCTTTCCCAAAAGACCAGGGGAAAACCATCCCAACCTGGCAAATTCAGACATTTAAATCTATTTTTATTCCCCATGTCTACTTTGAGGTGGACTCAACCCATCTCTGTTGAATTTTATGCTGCAAAAAGCAGCACAGGGCACATTTTTGTGCTGAACTGCAGGGGAGGGCTCCAGCCTTCCAGCACTGGAAGATGGTACATACCAAATGATGTACAAAGCATTCCCTTGCTTGCCCAGAGCCCTGGGCTGTGGTTGATCCAGCAGCAGCATTTTGGCCAGCAAGCCTACCTGTGCACTCAGTATCCCTGCCACCCCTGCCATCACATTCCCACCCCACAGTAACTGCGCTGTAACCCTGCTGAACCTTGTCCCCCCTGCATCTGTAGGGTGAAGGCAGGGCTGGAATCCAGTCATTTTGAAAAACAATGCATTATTGGGGAAGGTATGGCCCCAGGGCAGATGGGAGGCACTGAATGCTCTCCACTGTTTGCTTTGTAAATGCATCTGCCAAACAAGGGGTAGAGTTAAAATTAAAAAAAAAAAAAAAATTCTTGCTCCCCGATGTTTTTACAATAAGCAAGAGGGAAAATGCCACCAGAAGTAGAGAGTTTCCTCCATGTGTCCCTTTTGGGGACTGCACTGGGGCCAAGAGTGAGGAGGAAGAAGGAAGGAAGCCAGCCAATAAAGTCAGTGTGATTCCAGCCCTGACAGCTCTTCCCATCTCATCTGATGCTCAGTGCCTTCTTTGCTGCCAGCACTCAGCCCTTTTGTCCTTTTGACAAATTCTCTGCAGAGGTAATCCAGGTTAATGCTGCCAGAATGGCTTTGGGTTTAGGCACTACTGAGCCCAAGAGCAAGATGTGGCCCATGCTGACTACCCTAGGGACCTGAGCTACTTTGTTTTACAAATTGGAAAAATCCTCAAGCTCCTGCTGAAGTTTCTATTTGCTATCATCCCCAACCTGAAACTTAGGAGGCATTTTAGAAATCTGCAAGGTTGGGCAAATATGATTATGTGCCTGTCTGACTTAGGGGAGCAACTCAGCTGGAACATGTTCTGTTCCCACTTCCACTAGTGAAGATCTGAGACCAGCTCTACTGAAACCAATGAGTCTGCCTGATCTCCAGCCAGATTCTGGGTTTTGTTCACCAAAAGATAATACAGAAGCAATTCTGCCAATATGGTGGATTCATCCTGGTTTACATTGAGTAGCAAGAGAGAATTTGGTCCCAGCTCTGTGAAATAAGATGACAGAAAGCATCTATCTCCATCACCTTATCCTGCAATTGTGGAATTGTGTTCATTTTCCAACTAGTAATGCTAGCACCAGTGGCATTTTCATGCTCCACAGACAGTCAGGGTTCTGTCTATAGCATTTTCACATGGCATGTTTTTGATATATTTTAGTGCACAACTTTGACTTCTTCAAGGAAATGTACTTTGGAATATATTTATAACGCATCAAACAATTCATATATTTGAATTGGAGCCATATGAATGTTGGTAGTTTAAAACACCGATATCCCTCTAAACTACTAACAGCTTGTAAAATCAATCTATATAGATCTATAAATGTTAATGTAGCTATCAGTTTCAATCAGCCATATATTTTTTCACTTGTACTGAAATTGTATGAAATGTGACATTACCCTATATGCACTAGCAATAAAATGGCTAATTGTTTCATGTTATGAAAACCCAATTGTACATGGGAATTTATTTTTCTGGAATAAAATCAATACGTTTTGTAGAAAGGGCTCTTGTAATTGCTTAAGTAGAATCCAAACTGTGAAGACATCTTAATCTATACCAGTACTTCAGTATGAGAATATCTTCAGTGTTATAATCTGCAGCTAAGAGCAAGGAAAAGCTCCTAGAAGAGTAGTCCAATACAGTTAATTATGAAACCAGAAATGGTTTTTACTAGGGAATTATTTTGCTCACTAATTCTGCTTAGCATTTATTATTGCTTTATATTCATCACATCTCCATGTAATATACACATGAGACATCAGTAAAACACATTCAGGCTGACAGGAATCCAAATTCTTTAACTGGCTTTAAAAATCATTGTGCAGCTGCTGTGGCCAACATCATTCAACATTCATCCATTTTATAGACATGGGACAAATCAGTCCTTTCTTGAAATAGCTAACAAACCCTTTACCACTTCCACACAATCCCAGTCATCATTTATTGTACATTTACTCCCTTTCCCTCCCTCCTTTGTACAAGGATATGCAAAATCAGGCCTTTACAGAGTTAACAGAGCCCATCTTCTCTGCTGTCATGTTAACATAGTTCCACTTCAGAACTTCCCTCGCTTCAAGATGCTGGAGTCCATTAAGTTCAGTGGCTACTGCAGACACATAGGAGAGACCTGATGGATCTGGAGAAGATAAAGTCACATGGGAAAAATCTTTCCATTAAGCCAACTGGGAGAAAGGAAAAGAAACTCTGAATATGTAGGGGCTGGCTGTGTTTGTAGCCAAGCCCTGCTGCTGCCTTCCAAACCCTGGTGTGGCAGCTCTTCCTAATTTTTGACCTAATTTGTAAATAATGGTTGAAGTACAAGATGCCAGAACAACAACCTCCCAGTACTCCACCAAGGCCCCCCACACAGGGGGACAATGTGGGTGATAATCTTTACAGCCTTGTTTTAAGGCACTAAATGCCCACAAATCCCCTCAGAGTAGCCACTGGTTCTTGCTGATGTCAGCAGGAATGCTGGGTGGGAAACCAGAAATGCAGCCCCCCTCTGCTTCCACCGTACCTCAGGGGGAACTGTTTGGATGGTAAGGCTCCTGGCTGAGAAATTCTGGAAGGTATTTGGGGAGGCTTTGGCATTTTGGATAAAAGGGTTGTTCTGGCCTCAGAGTTTGCAAATGTTCTTCCACCAGGACACTTTTACTTGTCTAGCATTCCTCTGAGACAGAGGTTACATGAAAAGGGGTGCTACATTTGCACCCTGCCAGCAAGATATGAGGGGACCATAGGATAAATGTGAATAAGGCCTTTGTATATGGATAATTTATGGCAGTCTTTTTTGTATTTTTCTTTTAATTTAGACCACGTCATCGCACTCATAAAAAAAAGCAACAGAAGAAACGGGGCCCACTCTGCCCTTCCCGTGCAACACCACTAAAGTCTCCAGGGAGAAAGAATGGTAGGAGGCATTAGTTTCTGAGCTGGGACACCTCAGGTTCAAGTCCCTACTCTTCTACTGACCACCTTATGGGACCTTGGGCAAATATATTAGCCTATCCAGATCTCCATTTCCCCCCATATTTGTTGAGGATAACATCTCCACTCTTCCTTCAAAGGAGTATTATGTAGATAAAACTCTTAAAACAGGGGGAAAGTTTAGCAACAACAGATGTGGGAAAATGGACACACAAAGAGGCCAAAATGACCCTGAAACAAAGACAAAGTCAAAAACAGGGAAAAGGTTTGGGAGCCCTATTTATTTTAGCTCCAATATCAAACTGACAGAGTTAAACTATAACAGCTGTGAATTTGCCACTGGTGTTTTTTAGTGAGAAATGCAGCACCGCGTGGTGACAACATGATGTGGTGCATGGGTGACTGGTTGATGCCGTTCCTGTGGGAGATGCTAGGCAAGTCCCAGGAAATGGTGTTACATGTGCCAATGCTCTGCATGTCCCAGGTTTTATTTTCCTCACCAGGGTGGTTTGTCCTGCCTTTCAGCACCAAAAGAAAGAGGGTTACTGCTGTGGGATATTGGAAAAGACATCTTCAGAGGAAAAATTTTCCTCATGGTTTAGTCATCGTCTTTGTGCCTAGATGAGTTTTCTGAGACTACCCTTACCGGGAGTCACAGTCTCTGGCTGTGGTCACAGAGCCTTAGTTGTCCAGCAGGCACTGGAAGGGGTGTTTGACAAGATGTGCTGAGACATCGGTTTTTGAATACCTGGTGTTTCCCCTCTGATGCTTGTAACTCAGCCTTAGTGACCTCATCTAGGCTGCAAAAGGCCCATCAGCCTGCAGCAGGAGAAGGGGTCACTTCAGACAAAGCCTGGAGGCCACCAGCACAGACTGGTTCCTTGTTCTGAGTGAACCAGACACAGAAGACACTTGCACTTTGCTGTGATGCCTAACCCACACTCTCCTGGGTACCATGCTCACACTGAGCATGGGAGACTCCATTTGTCTGCACCCCACCCGAGCTCCTACCTCAGCCCTTCAGGCCTCACACGTTTGCTGTGCAGCGCCTGCCTGCCCTGCCTGGCACCCCACCTTCCCTGGGCAGCTGGTCACCACTGCTCTGATGTGCTCCCCAGCTGCTCACAGCAGGTGAGGTCCCAGGGCAGGGAGGCTCGGGGGCGGCTCCTGGCTGGCAGCACACTGGCTGCCTCTGCTCTCCAGCCACCCCACGGTGGAAACCGAACAAGAGCAGAGCATGGGCTGCTCTCCACATTCCTCCATCCTCACAGAGACCTGGCACTCTCTGGAGCTGCAGTCCATGATCTGCATCAGAGCCTGTGTCGGGGGCAGGTAGAGGAGGCATTCCCAGTGCCACTTGCTCCACTACTGGGGCTGCTCACAAATGATTAATCTCTCCTTTCCCTGCTGTATTTTTTGCCGAGTTTCTTTGCCCACTGATAATTCTCTGCTCTGGCTTTCAAGTCCAGAATAAGCTTTCTAGCCAGCCTTCCTCCTATATTGGTTCTGAACACCTTACTAACTGTGACGAGCACAACCTGCCCAAAATAACACCCATTACTGGGTTTGCCCTGCTGGGTCCCAGTAGCTCCTTGTGGAGAACTTCTCCCAAAATAATCAGCAGTTACTGGTTGGAGGGGCTGCCTTTGGGTTAGTCCAGACACAGATTTGCTGTTTGACTAGCCCTGATATCAAAACTTTTGCAACTGAAATAAACCTTAATAGTGTTTCACTTTTTTCTTCATCAACAGGAGGTTCAAGATGTAAGAGGCAAGCATTGTAAGCCGTCTACAGGATTTCTTACTGTAGGACCCAGAGAGCAGATAACCAGTATTAGGGAATGAATACATTTCACTGCTAACATGCAGCACAAAAGCAACGCTTCACGCATTTCCAAAGGTTTTTTCCTTGGTTATTTTTGGTGTGCGTTTTGTTGGGTTTTTTTTTTGTTCGTTTTGATTTTTTTTGTTTTTTCTTTCCCCTTGCACAAATTGGCTTGCTTTCACAGTGCTCTTTTTATATAGTAAGATGTAACTATTTGAGAAAAATATGGATTTATACAGGTTGGTTTATTACCTAGCACTGGGGGCAGATACCAATTTAAACTAATCCTGTTATTATATAATATTTTATTTCCTTTTTTGTGTAGAGGTCCTGCTTTATTTAACTTTTTTTTAGGTTCATGCAAGTCTCCTGGAGTTTTAAACCTAGAAGGACATGAACTGTACAGTGCAATGATGTTGTATAAGTAGCGGTGGAACTCCTTGCCTCCAGAAGTCTTAGAGGCCAGGAACATAGGAAGGCTAAAAAGCATCAGACTGATGAAAGTGGGCAACATTATCCTGAGTGGCATTCACAGATATTTTGGGTGAGAGATTAAACTCAGGGCGACAGGGCTAAAGCCCTTCTCTGAAGATCAGAAACCTTGCTGACAGCTGTGAGCAGCTGGATCAATGCACATCTGGTATTGCAAGGTGCTAATACTTGGTTTATAGTAGTTGTGTGTGTTAGGAGCCACAACACTGTTCTGATGTCATCTGGCATTTCCTGTGTTCCTGTGTTTCTGAAGAAAAATCTAGCAAAAAAATAATGGGGTATTAAAGCTCTAACCACACGATCGTGTTGCAAGCTGATGGAGAAGTCAGATATGCTGCCATGCACCAGGGATCTCTTCCCACCCATGCACAGGAGGTGACTTCAGCTTGCCTGGCTGGCTTTGCACTGAAGTAGCTGAGATTCAAACACCCTTCACCAACGATGCTGTAGCTCGGCTACTGAACAGTGGTACCTGCCTGAGGGCAGTCACATCCCTGATTGCTCTGGAGATACCGAGAAGAGGATGTCTGGCTGTATCTTGGAGAAGAGAGATGCCTGGGGCAAAAGAGGGTCTGTGCAGTCTGTGGAAGGAGAGGTGTTTCTCAGGTGTGGAAATGAAGGCCAACGCTCACAGTTCACCAACGGTCATGGCCTTCTTTGCTGGTGAACAGGATAGCCTCTGGAATTCCCTTTGCAATGCACAGCTTGGGACAGGCACCACTCCTTGCACCAATCCCCTCTCTTAGCCAGAAGTTTCTTTCTCCCAATTCCTTGCTGTATACACAATATCTGCTATATGGTATGGAAAGACACCTGCAGCACTGCAGTAATCATGTCATGCCGTGCACTGAGATCTGGGGGAAGCACATTTGTGCAGCACAATGCTTGTGTTTGTATGTATCTGTGTTTGTATTGTAAACAAAAAAATGCTGTAAGATTGTCTTTTTTGAGCTGGCGCTTCAAAAGAAATCTTCCCTCTTCCCTGCAGCCTGTGTCAGGAACCCTGAGAGGGGTGTTTCACACTCCTTTTTGTGGTAGGCACGTTTAGTGCCAAAGAGGCACTTTGGCAATCCAGGGACTACATTATTTCCATGTGGATTCAGGTAAAAATCTTGTAAGTATTTTCCTCTCTGCAAAACAGGGCTATTGCAGAGAGTCCTTCAGCTGGGATCACATCACCTCACTTGCTTTAAAGCGGAAACAAACTGCTGTGCCTAAAATATTTGTGTTTGTGATTTTGACGTACCTTGTCTTGTTATCAATGTCTGCCTTATGCTTTAAGTATATTGTATCTCTGCTTTGAAAGGTCTGGTACCACTGTACTTCATGAGAATTGGAGTTTTGATTTAAAATGAGTAGGATCAGATCCTCTCCTGAAAGGGTAAAGACAGAAAGAAAGAAAGAAAGAAAGGAAAGAAAGAAAGAAAGAAAGAAAGAAAGAAAGAAAGAAAGAAAGAAAGAAAGAAAGAAAGAAAGAAAGAAAGAAAAATTTTATGAGGAAAACAGAGTTTCTTCTATCTTCCCTGGACTGTATTTTATATCCTAGAGTCCATCCCCTGTGCCACACATGCACCTGCATTTGCCATTGCTTTGCCAGAGGCAGACATGTGAGTGTCCAAGCCAAGAATGACTGCAGAAAAAGTCACCCAGGGAAGTGCATTCTTCACACATAATTCCTATCAAAGGACAGCCTGAGGTCTGATTGACTACCATTGCAGTAAATGGAGAATTAAATAATCCTCTGATTTTGATTCAGCGGCATACCTTGCTCATGATGATAGAAGCCATGCCCGTTTTGTTTCCAGGGGAAACACTGGCTTTCTGGTGAGAAGGTGGGGTGGGTAGATGTGATTGTGCACCCTTGCTGGTGCTCTGCTGCAGTCCTCCTTAACGGGGAGTGGATCTGGGACAGGTCCCTGGGAACACGCCAACCCCACATTACAGCCAGGGCAAGCACTGCTGGGACAGGAGCACTGAGATGGGCAGTGCTGAAGCACCCTGGCCAAACCACACAGGGCATGGGGCTCCTCTCAGGGGCCAGCACCGTGGTCCTCCCTCACCTGGGTAAGGTTGAGCACAGCTTGAATGCAGAGGTGGCACAGACCTGGCCAGAGACATCAGTGAGAACCTGATAAAAGCTTTCTCTTGCTTTGGACCAAAATTCAACCTTGAGTGGGAAGCTTTGCTGTTTGCCTGACATTATTTGCATGATGCACTGGGGAGAGCAGCCATGGCCTCTGCACCAGAGGAATCAATCACTGGGCTGCCCCAGTGCACCACATGTTGTTTGTCCCATTCATGCCACGACCAGAGCAGGCTGAGAAGCAGCACTGGCAGCCTCTCACTTGGGGAGAGAACTTGGTTTTCCCTGCTGCCTTTAACTGTTGACCAAAGACAGTCAGGGAAAGGAAGCCTGAGGAGATGGGAGTGAGGTAGGGACCGCATGTGAAGAGGAGGGAAAAGAGGTAACACTGAACCATGCTGAAAAAGCAGCTTCCATAAATGTGAAATCATCACGTGGGTATTTTCAAAGTGCAGCTGTCAAATCCCAAGGTTGGATTATTTTTTAAGAGTAGATGGTATTTATTGCTGTGTCAATTTTTATTTATACTCACTTTATACTTTTATGTATGAATATCTTATATGAATCCTGCCTGAGGAAGAATGAAGGGTGACTCTGATGTGTATTTGATTAAGGTGTTTGAGCAAAGGTGACTGTTTATTTTGCAATTAAAACTTTTTATCAAAGTTAAATATACACATTTTGTTGAAAATGCAGTTCCTATAGAAGTTTTTGTTGCCATTTTCCCTTTATTAGCCTCTAGAAGGTCCTTCTTTTCTCTGGCAACTTGTTTTGAGTGATGTGATTTATAGTAGTCAAGGTTTTTTGTGAACTCATCACCTAAAATCTGATTATTTTTTCTTTATCAACATCCAATCCAGATAATCCTTGTCTGAAAACATGAAACTTTGGTGGCCACAGAGAAGAAAACATGTATCATGATAAAAGAGCTACATGAACCTCCCATCTTCCATTTCTTAAGAACTCTGTGTTGTCAGAATGTGATAAATACTGTACTTTATATTTTTATTAGAAAAAAGAAGTATCTTCCCAAATAATGTGAAAAGGGTTTTGTATCTGTGTTCCTGAAAGGCAGCTTTTATGGAGGAGTTATACTATGCTTTTAAAATTACTCCTTTAATAGAAAATTTTGAAAATAAACACTTTTATACTGTTTTAATTTCTCACATAAATGTGTATGCACTTAAAATTTTCTTAATAAAAATGTCTTCTGAATAACGTTTTTGCTTGCTTCTAATTTGTCTTTCTCTTTGCAATCAAACAGTTACAATCTGTACTCAGAAAAAACGTTCAGATGTAGTTTGTGCCAAGTTTCAAGGATGCCTCCACACAGCCCCAGTGCTCAGACTCTCTGCAGGGAACCCGAGGTTAAGGGCCCATGGGTCTGGCAGGGGGCAGCAGCCTAGCAGATTGAAATGTGCTGTCTTCAAAAGAAAACCCTTAACCATTTCCTCCAAAAACAGAAACCCAAATTCTTTCTTCTTCTTACTTTTTTTCCCTCAAATTTGTCTCTTGCAGCAATTTGACTTCAGTGGAACTGGGAGCTGTGAGCTGGTTTTGTTCCAGCAACTGGGATGCCATCATCATCTGTGCTGAGGAGGGGATGAAGGTTTCTCTGAAAAGCATCGGGGGTAACAGAGGATGGATTTGACAAACGAGCAGATGTGAACAACGCTGTCCTTGGGGCTGCTTTTCCCAGGGCGCAGCAGGGTCAATCTTCAGTTTGGCAGTTTGGAGATGAAAAAAAAAACATAGAGGCTTGTAGAACTGACCTGAGAACCTGCAGGTATAATCCTATTCAAGCTTCTTAATAAGTATTTCTTGGTCAAATTGATGCAAGGCAAAAGCCATGCAAAAAAAGGGAAAAAGGAAACTCAGATGACTGATAACACCTTTGCAAATCCATAAATTATTTACTAAGAGATTTATGAAAAACTAGCAGGTGAGTGCAGATGGTCAGTGAGAGATTGCCAGGCCACTGCAAAATGCATTGGAAGTAATTAGCTACAAAATTACGCATTAATATTAAGCATAGGCCCCATGTTCTATGGAGCACTTTTCTGTGCCTTTCATCATATCTATTCTCTCAAATGTGAGATTTTTGGTTCTTACTTGCTCAGCAATGCATCTGTGAACTGCCTCAGAACTGGAGGTGAGCCCACCTCATTAGCACATCTGGCTCTCTTCACAGGCAGCTTTCCAATATTAGCAAGCTGAGGGAAATCAGCTGCATTCATGGCCTCAGCCACCCTGACACTGATTATGGGCTGGATTGATTAGGTCCTGGCATGGTACAGGTCAGAGGACAGCACAGTAAATGCCTCTGCTTCCTAGGACCAGCTGGGGATATTACCACTGAGGATGTTACTTTGGATGCTGCATGATGAGGGTCACTTCTAGCTTCTAGTGAGCATTTCCCTGTTTTATAAAGCTACTTGCTCTCAAGTTGTCCTAAGAGTCTTTCAGACAAAACAAGTATATAGCTTTGAGACTAGCAAAGGCAAAGTGAAAGAAACAAAAACAAAACCCCCAAGGTCTAGAATCTGAATCCAGGGAAATTCAAACTGAAAACAGATTTTTAAGTGTGGAATTGATTAGCCTTTGGAACACATTCTCCAAGAGAGGGGGAAGGAAAGCCCTGATCCTTCCTATGCCTTCCTAGCAGGGCTGAAGGCCGCTGTGGTCTTAACCATACATACCTTGCTGGGTTCTCACGGGACACGGGGTGAAGATCTCTTGCCTCTCTTACCAGCAGGGTCAGACACGATGAGCTGAAGATCCTTCTGGCCTCAGAAATCCATATGCAGAAAGCCCCAGTTCCAGGGCAGCATTCCTCATCCTGTTATTAATAACACCTGCATATCATCAGCCATCCCACCTCCTTGGACCAAGGCTGAGGATGACTCCTGCTGTTACACAGGAGACAGATTTGGGGTAAAGGGCTTCTATTTCTGGTTTCCCTCCAGCTGCAAGGGCAGAGGCATGACAATGAGGGAAGTCTGCAGCCCTGTCCTGGGTCCACGCACCCCACGACTTTGGGAGGAGAGGTTTGCTCACATAGGTGCCCTCTGGATCGCGCTGCTCACACTGGTGATCTTTCTTCTAGGAATCCCCTGAGTTTCTTTTTTTGCCCTTTCTGCTTACCCTCTTACCCTTATTTGTCCTTTGTTCTCTCCTCTGGCTCTTTTGGGGACCTTCTCTTTCCTCTCACCCCCAGTTTTCCCAGCTGAAGGGACAAATCTTGGTGATTTAAAGCCATTCTCAGCACCTTCCTCCTGCTTTCTCGTCATTGTTGGTGCTCCCTGGCTAGGGCCAGCCATTCATTTCCAGTCTCTGAAAGGGGTGGAAGGACATTTCTGTTCAGTCCTTTGCAATTACTGTATCAGAGCAAGATCCAGGGTCCTTTTGGAAAGCAGCTGCATGACTGCTGCTGCGGAGCTGTTCGTCTTTTATGCTCTTGGGCTCATTCCCAACTGTGAAGTCCGATCTGTCTTCCCTGCCTGCACCAGCAACACCCTTTGGCTCATCAGCACATCCTCGGCTCACATGGCTCCCAGCTCGCCCTTCTGCAGGCAGCTGTTCCTCACAGTAGCTGCCAAGGAAAGGTGGTGACCTGTGACTCCGCCTTCCCACTGCCAGCGCATGGAGAGCCAAACCCGGACACACCGGCTTTGTGAGCTGGCAGAACCAAGGTGCTGCTTTAGGCTTTCAGCAGACCCCACTCAGACCACCATGGCTGGAACAGAAGGCGAAGTCTAGCCCAGGCTGATGAGAGGTGGAAGAGCACAACCTAAGAACAGAGGGACAGAGGTTTAAAATGCTGCTGTAGCTCACTGAAACCTCCAAAATGTGTGTGACTCTTCCACCCAAAAGATTCACAATCAATTCCAGCTGTCTAGCGTGCTGCGTGATTTATTGCTGTGCCTGCGAGATTTTGGCTGTGGTGAAGCATGTTTGTGTGTTGCCTATAAAACAGCAAATCTGAAGAAAGGACTCTCTGGATGTGGTTCAGAGTGTGTAACAAAACCCAGAACACCAAGTCCTTCCACACAGCACCACAGCAACACATACAGCCAGTACAATTTAATATCTAGCACACGCTATCTATTTTGCCTCTGAGCACCAGAGAGAGAGACTTAAAACACTGCAGACTATACTGTTCCTAGGCAAAGGGTGGACTACTTAAGGGAGCAAATGCCAAGCCCCATTACATAGCCTTGTGCATCTTTTCTTAATTAGAGCCTTTCCACAGGGCAGAGCATTAGCAAAATTGTTCTGCACAAAATATGTGGGAAATGAGAAAAAGGAGAGGAAATATTTCCTCCTTTCAAAATATAAATACTATGAATGCAAATAGGAATCCAACTCTCTATGCCAGATCTACAGCCACAGAAGCAGCTCTATGACTACCTTTCATGCTAAGTGTCCATATTCAAAATCAAGGTACTCAGTAACTTCCAGTGCTTTCTGCAGCCTGGTTGTTCCAACAATTCCCCTACTGGCATTATTGCCTGCTAAGCAGTCTACCCCAACCCAGTTACTGAGGGATTGGTACCAGTCTCCCCACCCCTTCGGATCTCAAGAGCCCACATCTGGTCTTTCTGAGAATGGGGGAGGGAGATACCAGGGACATTTCCAAAATATATCTGTTGTGCAAGCCTGCACACCCCTACCCTTGCATCTCATCTCCCAGTCTGATTTTCTTTCAGTATATCATTATTTTAATTCAGACAAGGTCCTATTATGCAGGAGTTGCACAGACACAGAAGGATAAAGACAGTCCCTACCTGATAGATTTCATGGTCGAAGATCTGCTCTGCCAGGCTCTTAATCAAGCATACATGATGCAAGGAATGCAAGTCTCTGTCTCGTCGTTGGGTGTTGGAGAAGCATCACACCAGACATGGGATGGCTTGTCAAGCAAGTAAAGAACTACAGATCATCTAATTTCACATTCACCTCTTTCACCATATGCAAGTTTTGGTTAACAGAAAGTTTTTCAGTTCCTTGGAGGGGTGGAGTACTGTAAAAAGATAATGGAGAAGTGACAAGGAGAAGCAAAGCTTCCCAATCATTCAGTTACTGGAGATAAAGCCCGGAGAGGGATGCTGTGCAGGCAGATGAGTAGGTCTGAGCCGTGCAGCTCACTCCACACAGTCCCCACGTGCCTTGCTCCCATGTGTGTGTGAGCAGCGCTCACCCCATGCATCACTGCTCCGGGCACCCAGCCATCCTGGCTCCTCCCCTCCTCTCCCTTCGCTTGCCCTCCCTCCTTCCTCATTTCTAACTATAAGATTTCTCTTTCCTGCTGCCATGTTATTTGTTGCTGACTTTGGACATTCCTTATGGCCTTTCATCAGGCTTCCTATCGCTCACACGCACTGCATTGGTTTGGCCTGCTCTGCCTTTTGTCTGTACAGAAACAAAAGCTTTAACTGTTGCCCAGAGACCATGGTGACTTCAGGACTTTCCCAGTGCCAGCACCTAATTGCAAACAAATGGAAGTTCCCAGCTGCATCGCCAGCAATACTGTGTCTTGGGTGGGAGGGCCTGATTCTGCTCGCTCTGCACTGCGGGACTGGTGAAAGGCTCATGATTTACAGCAGTGTATCTCACACTGCCATCTGGCCTTCAGCAATCTAGCTGGCTTGGGAGAGAAGGCAAAAAAGCCACACAGTGCTTGTGACATGAATATCTCTCATGTCTGGTTTTCCTTAATGTCAATGTATAAAGGGGAGTTGACTGCAGCGAACAACCTGCATACTCTTCAGAAAATCCTCACAGAGCACAGAAGTAGATGGCACAACATTTCCACTTCCATTTCTGCCTCTCTTTGAAACCCACGAAGAGATCATCCCTCCAAGATGAGGACTGCCAGAGAGAGGCATATGGAGCAGGGCACCGGGCAGGAAGCCTGTGGCTCCCATGCTGTGCACAGGCATGTGCTGCCCAGTGCTCAGAACTGCTTCAAAACTAGATTTTCATCCAGAAGAAAGAGGGAGAGGTTCCCAATACTCTCACATTTGTGTTCCAAAGCAGGACAGAAAAAGTCTGAGTAACATGTTTTCTAGTGGAATGGAGAGTTTGGAAAGGATTCTCTCAGGAAATGACAAAGTAATTTGTTCTGCTCAAATCGACAGAGAGCTGGCTTTGCCTACATGTCACAGTGACTGATAGGAGTTGGAGTTCCAGCAATCCACCCAACCCTAGCTTTCCAAGGCTAGCCTGCATCTCCTATACTGGACTGCTTCATGACCCATCAATGACTTACAGGAACACGTCAGCCAAAGGTGTTTCATGGGGTTTAGAGTTTCTCCACAGCACCATCTCATAAAAGATACTGAGAGCATGAAGCAGAGTCTGTGAGCAGGTCAATTTAAGCTGATATCTTTCTATTATGATTTGATGCCCAGCAGATTGTATACCAATTTCTGCAAATTTTCCCTGGAAAATTTCAATGTCATGAAAATTATTTTTAATTGCATGAATGCTCCAGCAGAAAATTCTCAATTGCTTCTAAATTTTCTGAAAAGTTATCAATTATCTGCTGTTTATTATTTTGTTTGCACTCTTCAGCATATTTGATATAGCTGGGGAATCATTCTCTGGTACTGATCAGCAGATAAACAATGCCAAATCTTGCCAGCATTATTTCTTCCTCTTGCTCTCAAATGCCTCCTTTCCCTTGGACGGCTTCCCAACTTTCACAAATCACTCCTGGGGCCTGTCCCACTCCTCCACCTGTGCCCCACAGCACCTGCATGGGCTTATTCTGGGGGTCTGCACAGGCACATCCCAAGCAGCAGTCCCACCACCCCGTGGGAGGGCAGGTAGCAGAGAGAAGAGAGGAAGGATTATTCTTGCCTGCTCTCTCACAAACAGATCTGGATAAAATTTTTTTTTGTCATGCTGATTTTCTTGGAATCCAAACATTCAGTGGGAACACGGCCATGTTGGTTAAACTTCAGTGGGAAAGTCCAAGTGCTCTGGGGTAACTTTTTCGTTCTCTCTCTATAGTTCTCGATTGTTTCATTTTCATAATATTGAAACCTGTAGTTCTGATGAGGTAGAATGACTTGTTTTGACTTCACTCTTTCAAACATGATCTAGTAATATATAAGAGCAGTGCCACATCTAAAGTAGATGTTTTTATCTTTCAGAAATTAAATATATTCCTAAATCAAATAATTTTTGTGGAAATAGTCTTCCTGCAAGAAGTTATAATGACTGACTTCCCCTGAGCCAATTAGTAATGGAAACAAATGGTAAAACATCAGCAGTACTCAGGAAAAATTATTTCTTGTTTTGATCACTTCTAACAGCCATGGTTTGGAAGAGAGGAACTTTAGAGGAACAGAAGACCCTGCAGCCATAGCAAAGCTCTGAGGGATCCCTGCAGTGCTGCTGGAATCTGTCCCTAGCAGCAGGGAGCCATAGTGGTTAGAAGGTGCAGGAATTAGAGTGCCCCAAAACGATGCTCTGGCAACATCAGTGCCTGAAAACCATGGAAAGCAATATGTGCAGCAGCCAACCTGGGTGAGTCTTTCCTGTACATTTCCCTTCAGGGGCTGTTCTGCGATGGGTTTGAATTAGGCTCAAGTTATGAATCTATAAATATGGTATTTTTTGTCATTATGCCTGTTTTGCATTAAACTTTTGCAGCTTTTTTTCCTTCACCTCTCCCCCCAATCCCTTCCTCTCTGTGTGTCTCTCTCTCACCATTTTGGCAGTGGTGCACTGCCTTCACAGCATCAGAAAAAAGGGTAGGAGAGTCGGGAGAATAGGGGAAGGATGAGATGTTCTCCTACCATCACAATATTTGGGGTCTCAGTGGTGATTGAACTGAAAGATGGAGAGATATTAATCAGAGGAAAAAGGCAAAACCTAAGATTACAAGTCTTGTCCATTTTAGAGATAAGGAAGAGCTTCTACAGGCAAAAAATAGTGGAGATGTCTTCTGATATCCTGTGGGGCAGGAGCACATGTTCAAATGTGCACAGTACCTCCATGACCTCTAGTCCTTACTGGTCTGTAAAGGCAGGACCCAGACACCACAGGAGCACGTACTGTGCAGGATGGGCACCGGTGGGTGGGGGTTTTCCCTATTTCATTACAACCAAAACTGAAGACATAGTTTCTAATGTAATTTTATTCCAAACTCAAAGTGAAATACTCTTTTATTTCCTGAATATGATACATCTGTGAAACTGCTCTGAAAGCACTATATCTGTATAAGAAATGGATCTAATTCTTGGGGTTTTTTTTAATGCGGGGAGGTTGGGAGGTTATCTCTAGCACAACTGAATGTGTTTTCTCATCTTACACACCAGGCTCTATAAAAGAAGAATCAGATCCAAATGCCTGTAAGTCTTTTTGTCCATCTAGAAAAAAGGCTTAAAAAAAAAAAAAAGAAAAAGCCTAAATAATTTCAGGTATGTGGATTTAATGACATGGAGAACAAAGCCTGTGGATTTATTTTGGATTATACTCTATAACCAAGACAGAACTCGGCCAAGTATCCTCCCCTTGGACTTTTCATCACTTTGTTTTACTTGTTACTTAGGAACTGTGGATCCTTACTCTTTGAACACTTGCCTTCAGAGGAATTAAATTAGATTATTAGTAGCTTTCAACCTGCAATCCCAGTTGCTCAGACTTTGGCAAATGTCCTTCCACAGAGGAGAAACCTCTGGGACCTGTAGGGTAAAATGCAGAGAAGGCTGATGAGACAAAGCCCACACTAATTCACCACAATGAGTAACCAAAAAAAAAACATTAAAAATTAAAGGCTTGCTGTGTCTCAAGTGTAGAGATGTGCCTGGTCTCCAGGGTGTATGGGTGTCGTCACCCTTTTCCACAGCACTGGGAGCAGTGCTCAGCACTGAATTATTCTCAGCAGATTGTGCAGCAAAGTTTCCCAGTGCATGGATGAGTGTGACAGGGGAGGTTGTGTGGCTTTGGTGTTTGGTTTTTCTGTGGTTTTGGTTTGTTTGTTTGTTTCGGTTATTTATTTATAAGGGAGAGTTTTGTTATAGATAAGAGGCATTTCTAGGTAGGTGCTGGTGGATTGCAGTTGGGGAAGACTCACTTCAGAGAAGATGGGATTTGCTTAGGTGGATGCCACAAACCAGCTGGGATGAGTAAGAACAGTTTGCTCTCACCCTGCTTCTCTCAGGGGCTGCATCTTCAGCACACGGTCAGATCAGGTCCTAAATGTCATTGCCTCATCACTTCTAATAACCCTGAGCTGCTCTGCTCACAAAAGTTTCTAGGGAAGATGGAAGATGGAATCTGCTTTTCTAATACATTTTCCAAACTTGCATAAGCAAATCACTTAAAAGAATTGTTTGAGGAAGTAATTTAGGAAAACTCCTACAGAAATGAAGTGCTGAGTGACTCCTTTGGTGCCCAGCATTCCCCAGTGCTGCAGGGCAGTGGAAGCCTGTGCTCCCTCAGAGATGTCTTCTCCTGGAAGCTGTCCCAGAAGCAGGTAGGACCATCCAGGCTTGTCTGGCAAAGGTTTCTTCCAATTCTTCACACCTCTGCAGATATAAATCACCAAAGGCCCCTTTGGTACAGTCCAAACCACTCTGCTTCAGACAGGTCAGTTTGCAGCCACAATCCAATGACATCTCCCATGGCAGACTTACCCCTCAGCTCCTCCTGGACCTCCGCTGCCACCAGGAGGTGATGCTTGCAAACCTGGGATGCTGCAGGAGTGACAGTCAGTTCAGCTGGTTGGAAGGTCAAGGTGAGCTGCTCAGACTTCTTGCTTTGCTGAGTCACCACACAGTTTTTAAGCGCTTAAAATCTCCTTTATGTATTTCCAGTGGGCTGGAACACCACATCTCATTCCCTTTGAAGAACTACCCAAATGCTCATGTTATAAAGAGGTTGTTAAGTTTGATATGAGACAGGAGCTAACACACTCAGCACAAACCATCAGCCAGGGACAATCCCTTTCCTCTTCACTGAAATCCAGGGAATATTTACTATGGCTTCTCTCTCTCTCTCTCTCTCTTTTTTTTTTTTTNTTTTTTTTTTTTTTTACCCCAAGCAGAAGAAAAAGAACAGCATTGCAACAGCATGCTTGGTTGTTCTAAAATTTATTTAGATGTCACTTGCCTGCAAGCACTGCCATGCCAGAAAGAGCCCAGATGCAAACCAGTGGGCAAAGGCAAGGCAGAGGATTGGGTCCCAGAAACAAAAATGGAGACCAGCCCTTCTCTTTGTTTTCACAAGTGCAAGGATCCGTTCAGGGTGTCTGAACCAAATCCTGCAGAGCAAAGGACACAGCAGCCCAAGGAGAGCAGCATTTTAGATATGAAAAAAGACTTGGATCCAGCTTCCAGGTGCTGGTGATTGTCCCTGGTCAAGCCCTCTGTTCCTGTTTCAGCAGACTCAGGTGTCTCAGTTTCCTGCAACATCTTGCATCTCCCTCCAAACACCCGGAACTCTCCTTCCATCTCTCCTTCTCCATAGTCACAGCCTGTGCAGCAGTGAGACCACGACAGCCCAGGCCAATGCAGAGCAGGGGCAGCAGTCAGCAGGTGCTGCACCATGAGGAGGAGATGAGAGAGGGGGAGACCAAGGAGCTGAGCAGGCTGCAGGTAGCACAGGAACTGATTTTTCATTCAGCATGTTGGTTTCAAGTCACCCTGTAGCTTCAGTTCAGTTTGTTCTTAACTCAGCCAACTACTATCAATATTAAGAAAACAAACCAAATAAAGAAACAATTCTGAGTTCATTGTTCTGAAATTTGCATGCATATCTATGTTTTAACAGGGCCACTGCACAATTCAACACTCACTGCCCATTCAGTTGTAAAGAAACAGGAAGTTCTAATTTTGCCGAACACTTTTCTAAGTGAAATGAGTGTATGAAAGTCATATGTGTATCGATACATACATATGTGCTTTTATAGGTATATTTGTATGTATAATTGACATATAATCCATTTTACATGTGTATTAAAGATGTGTGTAAAAGGCAGCCAGCAACATAACAAGCCAGTAAA
The DNA here is from genome assembly GCA_013400655.1 of Mystacornis crossleyi. Taxonomy (NCBI): domain Eukaryota; kingdom Metazoa; phylum Chordata; class Aves; order Passeriformes; family Timaliidae; genus Mystacornis; species Mystacornis crossleyi. The sequence continues at coordinate 253,740 of VYZQ01007745.1, read as the reverse complement.
ATCGCACCCCGGGTGTTTCAGCTAGAAAGCACAGGGAATCTTATTAAATCTGTTATTGAGCTTGGCATGTAAATCAACCCTTACCCAGTGCTACCCACAATATTAATCAATTAACAGCACTGCAAAGAAATTTGAGATAGTTCAGTGCTTGTAAGGGACACATGAGAATTATATGAGCCCTTCCAGTAGCAGCATAGAGGACACTGCATAAACCCAGGCAGAGCTGTGCTAGAGGTCTCTGGAAATTCAGGAGTTTTCTCCTTGGAAAACTGGAGCTGTGTGAAGATCAAAGCCTTTTGAAGAAACAGATGGGCAGCATCTCCCCTTTGGGAAAAGTGAAGTGAGATGGCTTGCTTGGAACCGTCAGTCATGTCTCATTCATGCCAGTCATTTAGTGCCTCACATAGTTTTCTTTCTTGAGAGACATTGCATCAAGGCTGTGGCCATAAATTACACTGCAGACTGGGATGGGGAGACTACCTGGGACTGGATTCAGTACAGCAGGACTGGGGAACTGCAAAAAACTACCAGGTTTTGCTGCAGAACAGGCAGAGAGCATCGTGTCAGCCAACAGCAAACAGCTCCCCATTGCTGAAAAGGGCTCCTTAATTGATTTCTCACTCTCCATCACTGTTTTTCCTCAGAGTGATGCATGAAACTGTAGAAAATACCAGAGTTGCCTGAGGGAGATTGCATTTCTCAGTTAGGTTCTAGCTGATAAGGCATTTGAAGGATTGTGTTATCCACATTTTTTTAAAAGCTCACTTAGCTTAGAAGTAAACAGATGTTGTAGGAGGCCATTATTTTACAAACCCATATGCACTTAACTGCTAGCAAATGGACTAATTGTGCTCTGAGGTAGTTTACATGTGTATAAGGAGCAAGCACCATCTACTAGCAGAACCCTGTGTGGGCAGAGAACTACTGAGTTATTGCAATATTTTGGCTAAGCTGCACTCCGCTGTTGTTTCTCATGTTCATCTAATCATCGTCATGAAGTTTGCACAGAAGAATTAGATTCAGGCACAACCTCAGTACAGCCAGGCCAAAGAGACGTTCACAGACTGTATTCTGCTTCCAGTTCTGGTCTGCCCTGCACATGTGCTAAACAGCATTGCTTCTCATCTTTTTGTACCATTCCTTTATCCTTCCTCCATTACAGGTTTGCCATAATTGCTGTAAAGGCCCCTGATGTCCCTGACACTGTCCTTCCATTTTGGACTGTAGACTGCCGTGCAGAGAGCAGAAGAGAGGAGCTGTAGATAGACACGTGCTTACAAACCTGCCCTCGTACACATGCTGCCAGCTGGGCCGGGACACGGCGTGTAACAGCCAGGGCTCTTCTGTGTCACTCCCAGCCACTGCCTGTGATTTCTTCTCTTCTGGGGTGAGTATGTGTTGGCAACAGCCACTACGCATCTGTCCCTCAGTGCTGCAGGGTGACAGCTGTCCTTTTTTCAATGAACATTACTAAAGCACAGGGAATTGAAATTATCCACATGCTTGGCTGAATCAGAGTTTCAGATGAAAAAAAAAGCAAACTTCAAAAGTACTTCAGCACTTCAGACTGCCATTTAAAAAGTAAAATACATTTCTTTTTCCTTCTAAAGGAGCCTTGTCTAAAAGGTAATTGAAACAGTAAGATAATTTGAGAAAAAAATGGTTCTGTGATGATTATCTTTTTTTGTTTTACTGTTCTATTACAGTCCAAATCAATTATCTCATCCCTTCCCTAAGTTTCCTAAATCAACTGCCAAAACTCCAGTCTCTTTCCAGTTACTTTTCATCCATACTCTCAGTCAATATCCTCTTCCTGTTCTCACCACTTACTGTTTATTGGGACTGGACCACTTTGCTCCTCCTGTGATCTATGTGTCCCTTCACCACCAACCTCCTCAGTTTCCTCAAACGATTGTTTCTGAGGCTGAAGTATTTTTAGTATCCCTGCTCTAATCTGGATATCAAGATAGGCCAGACTGTGTCTTCGGGAATGGTCATTCCCAGGAGATCCTTTCACTTGTGAACAGGATAATGGCCAGGTCCTCAGCTGCTGTAACCTGGAACAGCCCCAATACCTTCACGCGGGTCTGAGGTGTTTTACACGCCTCTGAAGAGCTGGTTCATCCAGAAAGATCACAAGATACTCTACAGGGGAGAGGTGAGCATTGCCTTGTCTGTGGCTGATGTGTAGCCAGCTTTGTTCTGTCTATCACTTTTATTAGACTTGCTTTCCTCATGGGCAAACCTCCTGCAAGCCTTCTATTTGGGTAATCTGCTCTTCATCACCCTGCGTATTTCAATCCACATATTTACACGGCTGAGACTATGTGAGAAATTAGATCCACATCACCCCACATCTGTACTCTCATTCTGGAAAGTATTTCACTGCTGGGCTGTCAGGAATCATTACCAACCTGAGGAGCAAATACCCTCATACGAATGCCTTCAACTCGCCTCCAGGACCAGAGATGATGTATGAGCTGTGATAGGCTCTCTGCTTCCCCTGGTGCTCAGAAACACAACTCCTCTCTGGAAGGAGGATGCTTATTGCTTAAACACATCTGCACTCAAGGATCAGAGAGTGATAAAGCCCCAAACCTCCCACTGCTGTGAGGAGCTCCCCGGGCTGTGCAACCCCAAGCACTCCGACAGAGGTGTAACCATGCGAACAGCGCTCCCGGTTAGGGGGGAACAGACACCTGTGAGATACTGCAACAGCAAGTCCTGGCCCTGGCCTGGCCTGATGGATGGCACCTTGCTTGCAGAGTGACCCTGTGGGCAGGGGGGACTGTGCTCACCTGCCACTGCTGCCCTGTGGCTGCTGAGTTTACAGGGCACGGTGTGATGGTGTCACCTGGCAGTGCTGACGAGTGCCCAGCACACGCTCGCTCCACAGCTGCTGCGGCACGTCAGGATGCCTGCCAGGGACTTCCTGCAGGCCTTCTTACCTCCAGGGTAAAATACGGATGACAGCATGTCCTCACCTCACAAAGGTATTAGGGGGATAAATGCCCTAATGTAAGAATGCTAAAGCATCTGACTGCTTCGAACAATGCCACTTCTGTCAAGACCCAGCTACGCAAGGCATGAAAATGATGTGTGTGTCTTTTAAATGCCCAAAGCCAATTCTTAAAATTTTGCTTTTGTTCTTCCAGTAAATTTTGATGGGTAAAATCCATCTCAACATTTTTTTCTTCTGATAATTTTGTTTAAAAGAGAAGCCAATGGACAAGGGTAAATAGCAGCAAGAGGAAACCCTGCTTGGTTAGTCCTCAGCGTCCACTTCTTCAACACGAAGAAATTGTGGAAAGGAATTTTCAAAGCAAGTAGTATTTTTAATAGATTTTGAATAATTACTTTCTTGGGAGAAGGGCAAAAATCCATAAAAACAAGAAATAAATATCCATCAAAGTGCTTCATCAGAAGATGAGTGCTAGTCACAAGAACTCCTCAGGGATCCCAGGGCTGCAGTGTCTGCTTGGTCTCCCTCAGCCTTGGTGGCCTGGGTGGCTCCCTGGCAAGCTCTGTGGTGGGACAGCTCTGGCTGGGTGGCTGCACAGGAATCCAAGCAAGAGCTCTTCCCTCTCCTGAGCCCCACAGCCCAGCACACCTCTGCCCTGACCTCCTCCCCCCTCCTCACCTGATTCTGAAAGGAAAGGAAAGGAAAGGAAAAGGGGGCTTAGGAGTGACATGGGAGGGGTTCATGCATGGTGACTCTTGGTTTCTACCAGCACGTGAAATCCAAGCCCTCATTTTCTGTTACTGCCCATTTCAGAGTTTCCGTGGTTTATGTCAGCTCATGGGTGACACAATGTCACATTCAGAATTAATGAGGCCAGTGAGGCCAGGAGAATGGCATTAGACTAAATTCAAATGCGGTCCTCAGAACTGGCCCAGACCTTTGCCCCAACACCAAATGAATTCAAGGCTAAAACTTGGAGCAAATAGCCCAGGGCATGACCCAGTTATGGTTCACACTAAATCCAGACCTTGAACTTGAGAAAACCTTGTTATTTTTTACTTTTAATTTTCATGCACTACTTATTTTCTGTCTGAATGCCAGATATGAAAGAAGAAATGCAGAAATCCTGCAAAGGAGGTCATTCTTCAGCTCCCACCAGTCAGACCAGAAGGGGAAGCAGCTAAAAAGTCTAGATGTATTTGAAAAATTTCCAGCATTCATTTGGAGACTCTCCAAATGTGGATCAATTCCCAGTGATCATCCAATCTGCTAGGTCTTTCATGCAAATTGATCTCAGCAAGGTCTACTCCACCACAGAAAAAGACACCCTGTCTCCTAGGGCTGAAACAAAAAGGAATGGACATAAATTTCACAGAGAACCTGTGCACGTGGTCTTTATGTGGCTTATTGCCTCTGAAATGAACTCAGAGTGGCCACAGCCTCCAGCCAGTCCACAGGCTCTTGTGTTGGGTAGGTGGGCAGAGCGCACATTTAACCTTCATTCTGAAATGGAGCAAAAGCCAAAATAAACAAGCCAAAGAAAAGAAATATTAAAAAAAAAAAAAAAAAAAAAAAAAAAGAGAGAGATGAAAGGGGAAGACAATGCAGTTTTTCTAGGCATAAAAGTCCCTGGTCACAAACTTTGGCCAAAGGCTTCATTTTCAAAATGTCTGTTAAAAAAATAATTACCATATCTTCTGTGACTTTTTATCTGCTATAAAAGCTTTAGGGTTAAGCTTGCTTTTAATTTCTGGTTGGTGATGTCATTTGATTTCTTTCTTTTCCCCTTCTTAGGCAGCCTGGATACTTTCTATGATGAAATCCTTGTCTTTTCCTTCCCAGTATAATTTCTTTCCTTCCCCACTTAGAGATGTCCATTGCTGACCCAGAGATGAGCGTATGTTCCCAGAACATCCACAACTCCTACTGACTTCAGCATCCTCACTGAAACTAAACTGCAAAATCCAGAATTAAAATCAGGTTCAGATTTCACCTATCCTCTTTGGAAGCTGGGCTGGCTTTTAAAAGTGTACAAAATGAAGACTGGGCCATATAGCTCCCAGCTGGTAGACACCAGGCTGTAATAGCTTTGCCTAGCACTGCCCTCCATAAAGAAATCCTGTGTCCAGAGGCCTGTGAAGTGAGTAACGCACTGCACAGGGAAGCAGGTTCTCTCTGGGAGCTCTGCATAAAACTTGCATCTGCACATATCTTTCTTTTTCTTGGGTCGGTTTTATTCCTGATGGCTTATTGCCAGTACAGAGTTTGCTAGTGAAATTCACATGGGAGTAGTTTTGAAAGCCTAAAAATCAATCATGAATTTAAGCTTCCCCCATGGCCCCTCTCTTTCTGTAGGAATAACACCCCTTCACCACCCTCCCTTTTTCTCAGTTTGCAATACTCTGGTAAGTTATTTATCAATAAAAATTCCACAGCCAACACATAATTGGATTTCTATAAGAGCCTTCAAAACCGAGCTGCACTGAGTTGCAAGAGGCAGACAATTAACTTGACAGAGGAGTTAGCACTTCCGCGTTGCATCTGTTTTCATTGCCTGCTTCTTTCAGAGCAATCATTTTCTCATTTTATTCTGGTTGTGGAAGGAGCAGGTGAAAACAAGCTGGTTTCTTTAGCAGCCAGTTCTGGTGGTTGGCTGATACTCACTGGAGGGCCAGTCAAGTAAAGTGCTGGAAGCCTCTTCTGGCAGTGGGTTTTAACTGGTGATTAATGGGAAAGGGTTCAGGTAAGATAAGAACATATGGGAGGCTGCAGACTTTTTTAAGGCTACACATCATCTGGAAAATCCAGTGTCACAGGTGAGATGGGCGAGGGAAGGTGGGAAGCACAAATGGTTTGGGCTTTATCCCCAGCAGTATCACTTACTTGGAGCAGAGCGGCTTCCTTCTGATGAATGGTGTGAAACAACCACTGCATCCTTCATCTGCCACCACAGACTTTCCCACAGCAGAGGACAGACATCCAAACTGCTCAAACCAACTAGGCAGTGAAACCAGCTCAGTCAAGCAGCATATACGAGTCTTTTCCAGGTTGCTTTCTACTCCTTTCTTTTGCTCCATTTTTTCAAGCCTTCGTTTTAGAGGGGCAGAGGGTTACACTCTTCCCTGAGGCAGGTAAGTGATGGAAATGGAGATGGAGATGAAGATGGAGATGGAGATGCTGATGCAGATGCAGATGCAGATGCAGATAGACGGCACCAGGAGTCTGACTGCTCTCCCCTCCCTCACAGTCCCTCTCACAACACTGTCATGCCTCCCATAGGGCCATGCATAGCCCAAGGGCAGAGTTACCAGGCAGACGGATTTTTAGCTGTAAGGAATACAGGCAATCCAGACTGGTGCATGGCTGGTGCAAGGCAGGGTGTCACTGGCAGCACTTCTCATCAGCACTGCAGCTGGCAGCGTAACCAGAGTAACAGTAATGTCACCATCGCACAGTGTCCAGCAAAAGACCAAGGTCCTGCACTGCTAAGCTGTGCAATGAGCTTCCTGACTTCATTACACGTTTGCAAGAGAGCAGAAGCAAAGCTGGGGGTTGCTTTGTGCCACCGGGTAAATCCCTCTGGGCTCACAAGGTGATCTCTCCCTTTACCCACAAGCACAGCTCTCTCACCCAAGGCAGTTCCTGCCCTGCTGGCGCTGGGCTGGGCTCCGTTCCAGGGAAGCCCCAGCAGTGTCTCCTTTCTCTTGCAGTTTGTTTCACCTCTGCCCCACCGTGGCTGTCAGCTGCTCCCCTCTCCAATACCTGTTCCCATAGTCATTCTCTGTCAATCCAGGAATGAAAGTAACAGAACTCTTCTGTTACTAAGGGCCCTTCCTACATCCTCCAGGCATTCACATCCCTCTGCCTGTCAGGTGCCATGCTCCCAGATCTTCTCTTTTTCATCTTGCACATAGCAAGCCCATTCATCAAGCCCTGACAAGGACTGGGGCTGAGTTTGGTTTCCTAGCTGGCACCACAAAGGAGTGGACTGCCTTGGGGCTGCAGGGACGTTCAGGCATTTCAGATGAAGCAGGTGAGTTTACAAATTAGATTCAGGTCTACACCAAGCTTTCAACTCCGAACAGTTCTTAAATGAAGCTCAGTACTGAATCTGAGCTTAAAGCTTGGTTTGGTTCCCACTGTGAAAAGGAGCCAGAGCTAAGCACCATGAGCACCTTTGGAGCTGGGCTGTCTTGAACCCTTTAAATGAAACACTGGCTGTATTTTTTAGCTTTCCCATCTGAGGTCTTAGAGCTGCCCTCCAGCAGAGCTTGAGGTGGAGCATCTGCGAGCCACTGCCTTGGCCTGGGCCACCCACCTCTGTGTCCTTCTGCTAGCGGTGACCAAGGAAGTCCAGATATGTTGCAGGAAACGTAATTGCTTTACAATTTGCTTCCTGTTTGAACAAAACCAGCAGACCAAATTACTAAACCATTTTAAAGGGAAAGAATTTAATTAGGGATATGGAAACAGCATTTTTGAGGCATTCTCAACAAAGATAAAAAAAAAAGAAAAAGCAAAACTGATGAGAGCAGCTTTTTCCATCTCAACTGAATGTTTTGAAACAAAATAACTTTATTTTACTCCGAAGCTCAAGTGGAGGCAAGTTTTCTTTTTGCTTCATTTCATCTCCCTGGAATACTGAAAAACATCTGTCACGATGGGCAGGTCCCTTCTTCCTCCCCACAAATACTACTTTCACTTGAAACTACATTTTCTGACAGAAAAACTTCTCAGGCAAAAAAGCAGTCTTTGTGAGAGTGGACATGGATCTGTCTGAAAACGAGCTATAACTCAGCGCAGCGCCTCCACTCATGGAGAACCTCTGCAGCCATTTGAGTTCCCCTCAGTACACAGGCTCGTAAAGAGAACATAAAGGCCTCCTGCTCCCAACAGCCCCAGCAGATGGAAATAATCTGCGCTGTTTTCATACCGTTTTACAACCTGGGGAAATCAAGCAGGTGGTGACACAGTTACCTTTACCCAGACTTTAAAGCCATTGCGGTCCCCGCGGTGCCCAAGGGCAGCTTTCCCCTCCAGCAGAGCCAGACAAAGGTAAAGTGAATGGGTGGGGGATACAGGCACTTTGTGCAGCCCCCTCCTCCCCTCTGTCCCGGTGATGAGCCCAGGGCGGGGGCTGCCCGTGCAGGGACAGCCCTGCCCCCGGCGTGCGCCCTGCCCGCCCTCCAGCGCCGGCATCAGCCTTCACTGCTCGTTCGCCGTCCGCAGCGAAACCTAGAGCCAAGGCTAGAACACAAATGCTGCTTCCGGTCTCTAACTTCATCTTTTTTTTGCCCTATTTCAGCACGGCAATTCGCAGTCTAGTGTTGTTATTTTCCTTACTGCAAAATTCTGCTTGGGTATCAGACTATTCCTTCTTCACTTGCAAATGGTTCTATTTTACTTATTCATATATTTCTGGCAGGTCACCCCAGAAGGCAAGGGTTAAGTTATACAGTGATTTGCAAGTGAGACCACTCAGCTTTGGCAGGGTCTGTGCTCCCCACCCCTGGTCCCTGTGTTTGATGATGTTTGGGTCAGGGATGACTTGTGCAGAGACGATGTATGCATAAAGTGATCTGCTTATTCCTTTACTAAATAATCAGAAAAGATTTCAGAGGTCCCTCATCTCTGCCTTGCCTTTGTTTCTGAAATATCACTTGAGATCTGGAGGGAGAAGTCAATTACGTTTCATAAAACTAATACTAAAAGGCAGTTGGCTTTGTAAAAAAAATATTGTAGTCTTCTTCTTCTCTTCCATTTTTCAAGAAGATTCATGGAAAGGGAAAGAAAAAAGTGAGTGGGCTTTTAAAAGAGTGGTTTAAATAATAAGGTTCAGGTTTGTATTTAGGTTTAAAAAAAAACCCCAAACAACAAAACCCACACTTGAAGCAGTAAAATAATGAAAAAGAAAATATAGGGGAGGAAGGATACAGGGGAGAAGAAAAGTCACATTCATCATTGTCCAAAGCCAAGATCTGGTTTGAACAGCAAACATCATGCAATCAATCCATCTGCTCGTCATTCCCATCCCAAACACATAAAAAGATCAAACCTTTGTTGGCACAGGATTTGTCTACACACAACTGTGTTGCTTTAAGGGAAAATGGAAGTAATACACATCTGACACAACTGCTGTACCTTGTTTTCCTTGTAGAAATACACCTTCAACCTGGATTGTTCATTCCAGGAGCCATCTGGGGATATGTTGTGCCAAAGTAAGATATCTTTATTTTGAGATAATCTCATTCACATCGAAGGTTGCACATCTCATCCTTAAGTAAAAACCCCACATTCCTGACCAAAGCTGTTGTGCGGATACAGAGCTGGCCTTAAAATGAGTTAGCCTTGCTACAGAAAAAAGTGACCCCCTTATGAGGGCCCAGTTTCCAAGCTCCTCTCCAAGCTCTTCAAACCATTTCTGAACACAGCAAAGCTACCAAAGAAGAAAGTGGTCTTTTAGTTTATAATTCTATCAGTGCCAGGGTGTTTGCTGTACTGGCTTCATGCTCCTATCTCACATAGCTCCAACAGAAAAGCATCAGGCCAAAGAGCATCTCCTTGTAGTGAAAGGAGAGCTGTCAGGCAGAGAGCACCAGTGCAGTGCCAAGAATGGGCTGCCTGATGTGCACAGGCCGCTCCTTTCAGCACTGGTGATTGGATGGACAATAGCATAAAGGTCTCGCATGTATCAGTGGGGACACTGTCCCAAAAGGAAGCTCGGGAATCAGAAGTGTGATTAGAGGCAGGAAGAGAGATTACAGCCTAGGAAAACATGTTGAGCAAGAAGACACTGAAAATAGTGAGACTTGCTTTACAGCAGAGATAAAAAACTAGGAATGTTATGGAAGTAGACAGGACTATCAGGGCTATATAGAAGCCAGATCATCACAGAGCTTCTGTTGCTGTGTGTCCTAACACAGGAATATCCTGGCTGTGCACAAATACACTGTGGAATTGAGTCATAACGTTTGAATGTACCTAGAGGAATGGCTTCTCCACATGTTGCATTTGGTAACCTGGAGATTAGACAGGTTCAGAGTAAAATAGGATGCTCCCTAAATCTGTGGGAATATTCACTATTATATTAATGCAGTTTCATAAACAAGAGTTTAGGGACAGTTATAATGTTGGCGGACAACTGCTAATAAAGTAAATTAGTAAGCAAGTTCCCCAGCGGGCAGTTTCTCTCTTCCTTAGGAGCACCTGGTTCTGCATATAACAGAGCTGGGATATTGATGCAGATGTCCCAGGCAATTTGGCAAGCCTGAGGTTTTCCCCTTCCGAAATTACTCCTTTAAGTCAACTAAGGTTCAAAATGCTCAGTTTTTTGTCTTCTCTCCTCTGAATTTTCTCAATATCTACTGCTTATTTCCTTACACTCGGCTGGCATTAGCACACCAGGGTCCTCTAACCTCCATCCAGGCTCCTATAAACTGTATAGTCTGAGGTTTGTGAGAGTATTTTTATAAAGATTTTTGTTTCTAGCCAGGACTGGGTTTGTGGCATTTCCAGACCAGTCACAAACCTCTGGAGGAAGTTTGGGCTAGGGAGATTTGCAGCTTCATTTTGCTCATTGTAGAAGCTGGAATAACTTGGATAAACACTGGTTAATCAGTACAATTCCTTGTGCTTATCTGCCACAAACCCAGGCTGCCTACTCACTACTATTCCTCCAGCACTAGTTTTCACCAGACATAACCACAAACATCCCTGTTTCCTGATAACATGCAGAGGAGCAAAGTTGATTCAGAAAAGTTTTCTCATGCATATGAGCACAAGCAGCTGGGGCTGCTGCTTGTGCCCACAGCTGATGTTTCAAGGGACTTGCCAGAGCCAACTTGAATTCCAGCCCAGCTGAGCAGATAGGGAGCTGAGGAAGCGTGACTTCTGAAGAGCAGAGATAGCCTGGGATAAGCACTTGTAAGCCACTGAGGTTGGTCTCTTGAATTTCACTTCCCAATAGCACTGTGAAGTGTGTGCATGAGATGGTGACACAAGAGAAGTGAAGAACTGACTGGAGGAATTGCACACTTCTGAATGGATGTTGGACTGTAGGGGATTTTGGGTGAAAATGGTAAATTCAGAAAATTTTACGTTTATAGATGGAGCAGAATTATTTTAGGAGTTTTCTTCTGCTGAGGGAAAGTTCCCTGATTTCTGGTGGCGTTCTCCACACTATCCCTAGGTCCAGGCCTCTGCAGGCGTGATTGGGCTGGCATTCTTACCTCCCCTCTTCCCTTCCTGCTTACTTCCCTGTCTCTACCTTGAATTGCTTGCAGTGCTGTCAGCCCATCCCGACTCCCTGCGCTTCTGACCCAGGGACTGGATTTGGGAAATCCCGAGCGCTTGCAGGCACAAGTTAGAATTCCTGGATTTGCAAAGTTCAAGGTGGGCATCCTGGGGTGCTGCTCAGGCTGGCTTGGACAGCACTAGGACCTGCTAAGGCTTGGACAGCAGACCTGCCAGCTCCACATTGGATTGCCACCCTTGGACATGGAGAACACTGGGGAATAAATCCTAGAGTGCAGGAGACAAGATTACATGTTCACACACATTCATTTACATACATTTCTAGTTCTCCTAGCTTTTTTGAAGATATTTCTGTTTATTTATTTTCTCGTGTTACCAGTGACATTAATAGTTTAGCAGCAGCTGCTGCCAAGAGAATGATCCAGTTTATAGGCCCAGTGAAGAATGACCTTTTACATTACTGGAGATAAATAAATCTTTGTTCTCCAAGCAGAAGAAATTATTTCATTCAGTAAAGTAACTAAGCAAAGAAATGTCTTCCTTTAAAAGTGGTCAAGAAGTGCTAGTAATGCAGAATGCAATCACCACAACAGATTAATTTAGCCCTTTTCCCTCCACCCCTTGTCATATACTTTTAAAAATAAAATGACTCCTGAAGGGACCAATTCACAAGACATTTATACAAAAGTTCTGTCCAGTCAAAGCAGATGGAATGCAGATAGTGCAGGATATGACAGGAGAGCAGATGTTTTCTAATCATTCCTGCATCATTTCTGGTCACTAGCCAGTTGTATTGGGATTACCCAGTCCCCACACACAAGCAGCATGGCTTTGCACTCTGCAGGGACACATGGTAATCCAGATGCCTGCTTGGGAGAAAAATTAGGAGTCTCAGCACTGGTATTTTTATGATGCCTTGCTGTTGCACCTCATTTAATTGGTACAGAAAGGGAATGAGTATCAGAACTTAAATCATACTTTTCACAGCCATCTCCAGCACTGTTATGGCTGCTCTGGAGCCCTGTCCACCTCCAGGAGAGGTGAGCAGCCCTGCAGGGCTGTGTGTGGCTCCTTGCTGGCTCCTAGCCTTTGTATCTCAATCCTGGCCAGGGATAATATAATTTTTGCATGCTCACTGGCATTTCTAAATCACTCTTCTGTGAAAGAATTCTACCTCAATTCTGAGGGAAAAAAAAATCACTTTTATCTTCATTTACACAGTGGATAAGATCCCAATGGTTTCTAAAGGAGAAAGATTTATTCCAGACAGACCTGCTGTGAAAACTCCCCATTCATTTACATACATACATAGATATGTGGAGACAGACACGCATAGGTGCCCATATACATCATCTGTCTCTACATCTATATACATTTACAAATAATGCACTGCAAAGATATGCAGGGACAGCTCCGTGGTGCTTTAGCCCATGCTGTCATGGAATCGCACCACTGACATTTCCTGAGTTAAGGCAGAGCTGCTTTCATTCAGGATGTTATATGGATTAGAAATCCCACTCTCTGTGACCTGCATTTTACTGTATGAAGGTTCCTGTATTTGCGATAAAGTGGCACCTGAAGTGGACAGATTTGTGTTTTTTCACAAGGTCCTGGGTAGGTTTGTGCCTCCTGGGCTTAAGGCCGGGTGTTGTGCCTTGCCTACACCAATCCCTCATGTAGCTGGTCCCAGCTGTGCCTGCGGGTATTGCACTCAGACCTCGAGGCTGCACAGCTGGTACAGGTTTAGGGCTGTAACCAGTTTAGGCACGTCTGAGAATAACCCAAAATTCTTTATATTGCACTCCATACGTATATATCCCTGTGCATAGGCACAAATACTGTGTAGCTGGTCTACATAGGTACAACCTTTCTTTTCCTGGAGCCAGCAGATAAATTTATGACTCTAAAATCAATCCAGAAGTTTTTATAAAACTTCCTGAGTGAAGGACTGTGATTTTAGTGTAGACAACGACCAGTCTGGGAGACATCACTGGAAGGGTTGCCTGTGTTAAGAATATTCGATGCTGTACAGAAAGGAGCTGATGGCCCTGTGAGTGCTTTCATACTGAGAGATAATAGAGTGTAATTATTTTCTTCTTTGGCTTTCTTGTCTTCAGCAGCAAGGGAAGGGCCTAAGCAGAGAACATAATTTGTAGGAGACTCTTCACTATCTCCAAGTGAGAATTACAGGGCAAACAGAGGTGATAGAGAGCCTGTCAACCAGCTTGAGGACAGAAAGATACTGGGCTGCTTGTGAAAAAGCAGGAAGGCAAAATCCTGATGCTCAGGACTCCAGTAATTTTATCACTGTTGATAGTGAGACACAGAAGAATGACTTGGACCAGCTGGACTTGGTCTGTGAGATCTCATGTTAGGGCTTCATGGGTCTGACAGTTTCCATCCGTTAGCTGGATTTGTGTAGGACTTGGGTCTCAGTCAGACCTGGTTAACACATGGTCCTCACCACTGTCCTGGGAAGCAGGGGGACTGACTGGCATGGTCCATTGCCTTGGCCAGTCTTGGTTGGGAAATGCTCCTAGAGCGAATTGTGTTTAATTGCTCTCACACACCTGGGGAGGAGAATTGAGATTCCTCTTGGCAGGGGCCAAGTATGCCTGGAGGTAGATGGAGAGTCAGGTTTTGTTACTGCCTTGTGCCCTCCTGGTGTCCAGAGGACTTTGCTCTTCAGATTGCCTCAGCCAAGCCCTGCTCATGAGGGAGCAATTTACAGCAGACTTTATGTGGGTGGGTCTCAGCAGAGTGGTGCTAACCCAAGCACAGAGCCAACAGCTTTTCTTTCCCAAGGATTATGAGAAGATGAAACAAATTATAGCTAAAAAATATTTTTCAACATGAAATCTGGAAGTTGTCAGGAACATGGAATTGCAATTACAATTCTGTCCTGCTCTTAGCCACACCATAAAAAGAAGGTCACCAGGATCCTTCTGTTGATGACAGCAGACATGACTATTGCTCTAGCTATGGCAGCTGCAAGAAGGTCATTAGACAGAGGAACTTCTTTACAGAAAATTGTTTCATTTTTCCAACCTGGAAAATATTGCTTTTCTTGAGAGCAGGACCAATCAGGAGGCATAAACTCTGCAAGGGCAATAGACCTAGCTTGAAAAATTCATATCCACACCTGACCTTTCTGTTTTCACCTCTGAGAGATCATTTCCAGGGAATAAATAACCTGGTCATTTGTGAATCCACTGGGCGAACACAGCCCTTTCACGGTCTTCTTGTAAACTTCCGACATCCACAAGAGACGAACACATGCCAGTATCTGAGTCAGGGGTTACAGTGGGTGCAGCAGAGGTCAAATGTAAAAGTCTCCTAAGTGTTGCCTGTGACTTTAATTCAGCAAAACACTGAAGCGCGTGCTTAGCCTGAAACTGTAAATCAAGCGATAGTGACTTGTCTCCTTACAGCTGGGCATGTGGTTAAGCACTTTGCTGGCTCGAGGCCAGCGTGTGCAGCGTGACGCTACTAGAACAGTGATCAGCAGTGGGGACTGAATGCACACAGGTGGAGTGAAGGCAGCCCCCTGGTCCCTGAGCTGAGCTCTGCAGGCAGCCTTTATGACACAGGCTGTCACAATAACCCCTGGAAGGAGGCAGCAGAATGACTGCCCAGGTTTAGCTTGGCCGTGCCTCCTGGCACAAGGGTGTAAGCCCTGTGTAACTTACTCGGGTTGGTACCTTTACCACCAAGGTGGTGAGGTCCTCCTGCCCCTTTTAGCTGTGTGGCCATAACATAGGTGAGCACAGAATGAATAGAGAGGTTGTGAGCTGCCAAAACAAGGAATACAATACCTAAGCTTTAGGTCACAGCCTGAGGAGCAGCTGCAAAGGCAGGGCCACTTAGGCACAGGGCTGCTTGGAAGGAGACCAGAGCTTTGTCCTGCCGTGTTTAGCAAAGGCGTTTTTCTTGTTCTTTGCAAATGTGCAAATTGCAGCAAAAACAGTAACTCACAACAGCTCTGGACTTTTTCCCTCCTGCCAGAAATAGGACTTGACACCTTGAGCACTGCTAAATGCTCAGGGCAGGGAGGGCTGCAGTAACTTGAACATTTAATGTGGCTTGTTGCGTTGTCTCCAGGCAGTCCTCTGAGGTGAGGATGTGCTTGAGGTTGCACTCAGAGTGGAGCATCCCTGCCAGGCTCCCTGGAGTGTTTGCTGTGTCAGGACCCATCCAGCAGCAGTGAAGCTGTGCAAAGCAGAGCTCTTAGCTCTAGGTATCTTGATTTTCACCTGTCCAGAGTGTGGATCTCACTCTGAAATCATGGCAAACAGTCAAACAAGAGGATTTTTTAAATGCAGAATTTATGGTGGGTTTTAATTGCTCTACCAGATCAAGTGGAAGAAAAAATGTCTTTTGTTAGTTAAGAAAATGAGATGCATTTTGCTCATTTAAACACATATGAGATTAGACAAACGTGCATTCCATTAAAATAGGTTTTCTTTGCGGAAAATACCTAATGCTAGTGGGGGAAAAAATAGCTTGAGGAAGTAACTTCTAGTATTACACTGTGTCGCTTGTGTATTCTTGGTGAATTGGTGCCAAAAGCTAGATTTCATTCATTAGAAACCGTATACTCTTCGATCTGAGCCTGTGACTGAGCTAGGATCTGGCTTTTGTGTCTTGTGGGAAACTCAGATGAGATGTCAAAAATATTTCTATCCTAAAATGAGACACATAAAGACAAATTTGGGACTGCTTAAGCACGATGTATGAAAAGATTCAGAACTTTTCATTTTGCTTTTGATTTGTAAGCCTTGAAGTGCTTTTATATGTTAAAAAAAAAGACATTCTGAAAATTTATTTTCGAAAAGTAACATGAATCTTTCTCTGAACTGAGTTCATTAAGTAGGTGGTGTTAGTACTTTAGAAATGTTTCATTTTGGAGCTTACCCCTAAACAAAACATTAAAATCAACTTCTGTAATTTTTCCATTTGAAAGGAACTACCTTTTCTTCGTCAACAATTCTCTCATAAAGAATATGAAATATCCTCTGAAAAACTGCTTCATGAAAGATGGGTTTATTTCACAGATCACTGGAAAGCAGTCAGCTTTAGCAAGGGCAGTGTGGAGGTTTTCAATGGCTCTGGAATTCATAATGATTAGACACTTAAGCTAAGATGATTCCCAAAAGGGATTTGGAGTGTGGAGCTCTTGGTAATATTTGGTCATAAGTATAATTCAGATTTTAATACCATGTGTGGTAAGCAATAGACTGCGATGAAATTGAGAAAAACTGCCTTGTGTGTCTAAAATAAATCTTTATTGCCAAATGCTATGTCTTAAAAATGTATTTGAGAGTAGCTGTATCTTGGATTTAGCTGTATGTACTGGAATACATCTTGCCCAACAAAATAAAGATATATTGCATCAAGAGATTTGAAACTGGTCCATTTCTTTCTGTTTGTATGTGCAAATTTCTTTGTGTGGAAAAGTAATATATTAAGCAAGGTGAAAGGACAGAAAAATGTGAGTTTCCAGAACAAATATTTCAGCTAAATTTGTTTTGATGAATGATATCCAAAAGCAGTCTTATTATATATATACACAAATGTATATATATGGCTTTCATATATAAAGTAGTCTTTGTTAGAAAACTTTCTGACTTAACCCTGATTTTAGGCAGAGGCCTCTTATCTATACAGCATTCAGTAATGGAATAATCTGATTAAAAGTGTTTCAAATACAGGTAATTTTATCGAAAGCACTGAGCTATTCCAGGGCACGATTACCATCATACTGCTTAATTATATTTTCTTTCTTTAGAAAAATGCAGCTATCTGAAAGTGTAATGAAGTGATTGCTGTTTGTGTAGCTGTGAAGAAGGGAAGCTCGCTGCCTCATTAGCAAAGCAAATGATTTGCCTTTGGCATTAGTTAACCCTGAGGGCTGAATTCCACTCTCAAGTACATCAAGAGGAAAATAACAAGGGATAGACTGAATTTGCAGTGCTGTTAGTGAGAGCAAAATTTGGCCCTTACTCTTCAATGGGAAAGCAAATATAATATTCCTACTTTCCATCCATCATGTCAGATAACTAGATGGTTTGATTAGATTACAAAGCCCACACTAACAATGATGTATATTTAGCTGAACTGAAAAATGCCATTAAAGTGGGATTCCTGGAATTTAACAGGAAAACAAAATATTTCCTCTTTAAACTCATTATACTTACAGAAAGAAAATTGGATAAGTAAATGAGAAAGCTTCGAGAGACCCTCCTGTCTGTGTTTAAAATTAAAAATATTTAAATATGATCAGGTTTTAAAATTTTTTTCCTGGATTCATAAAAACACTTTGGATATTTCTGGCTGTGTAAACCTTTCATTTTCTAAAACAAGATATTTTTAACATCTTCTCATGTACAGCACAGACAAAGCATAATGTATATCCCAAATCTGAAAGATGGAATAGACCTTCAAGCACAAGATTCCTGTTGGGAGAAACATTTTTGACTTTAAAATGTGTTGATTTCTCATTCAAAATTCTGTATGCACAGCTTTGATTTTGGCACAACTCGGGGGCAGTGGAGCACCTGGCAATTTTCTCCCAGCTTATTTTTCTTGGTCAACAGCTGGAGACTCTACGATTTGGGGGATGCACCCACAGTTTGCCTTCAGGCTAGGGGAAACAGGCTTCCAAATTTTAGATGAAAAACGAGGGGACAAAGCTGACCTTGGCACTGGGCGGCCGAAGATCGAAGGATCGGTTTTCACAGCCGCCTAAAGATATGCAAAGGACTTCGCCAGGCGGCATTTGGCTGAAAGCCAGCTCATTCCAGAGGGATTGGTGGGAATGCGGAGTCTGTGAAGGGCTGCCTGTACCAAAACAGGAGGGGAACCGTGGTCCTGTCTGGCTTTGTTTCTGCAATATTAGGTTTGTATTTCTGTAGAAGATCTCTGCAGAGGAAACCAGCATGGAGACGTTTAGCTGTGAACACTGGCAAGGAAAAGTTGATTGTGTGTGGAAAGTGACTGAAAAGGGGAAGCTACATGATGGTGGGAGGAATATGGAGAGATTTTTAGTCTTACGCTTTTAAGGTCAGAAAATCACTTCTGTGTCATCTGGGCAGCATAACATTGGCCACAGGATTGTGGTGAGCCATGAAAAACTATCTCTGATTTTTAAAGTTTTCTACTGATCTCTCCTTCTTGAAATAAGCTTCACTTCTGCATAACCTTGTTATCCCCGTGTGTCAGGTATCCTCATCGTTCCAATGGACATTTTGCCTTCCTTCCCTCTTGTCCGTATACACACAGGTCTACACAGGTAGACAGAAATTTGTCATCCGGTGTGATTTTTAAAGGTATACAGGGACGAATTCCAATATTATTATGCTTTCTCACATTAAACAGTCTAATTTATTGTTAATAAGTGGTAGTTTTTTCTTGGACTTGCAATCTTTTTGTATGTTTTGTTTGAATCCCTTTACTGGCCAGAGCAGTAAAAAAAAATTTAGATGACTGCATCTAAAAGCATTCCTAATAAATAATCTAGAACTCCTCTTATTTCCCATTAAAAATGACTCCGTTTGTAAAATTCTTCTCACATTTAATGGATTTTTCCTTGCTTTCAGAATTTCCATCATTTGTAACTGGATCTAGTGCAAAACCTCATGGAATAAATTCTGATCCCACTGTATAAACTGAGAGTAATTTAAGTGACATTCGAAGAGCTACTCCAGATTTGCACAAAAATAACCCTGAGAAGAGTCTATTGAAAAAGCAGACACATTTGAATTTGTTAAATAAGGCATCACATGTACTGCAAAGCTGCAAACAGTGAATTCAGGTGCACTTTACAATGCATCTAATGATGGCGTTTCCCAAGGGCATGTCACTGACTTAGCAAGCACTTGATCAAGGGACTAAAACCAGCTCAGATCTTGAGAGGTATTTGGACTGTGAGATTGCATCGCAAGCCCGTTCCTAGAGGCTTCCAGCTGCTTTTGCAGGAGAGAAAGAAGAGCTGTGAGCCCTGCTGCCTTGCAGGTGGAGCCTTGGGTGCCCAGCAGCAGTGCAAGGGAAGCCAGGTGCCAGGAAATGGGACTGCAGAAGAGGATACATCATGTAAGGAGCTGCCTAAACTACTGAGCAGAGAGGAGGGGGAACATCAGCTTTCCCTGCAGGGAGATTTGTTTAACTCTGCAGCAGCAGAGCTGTGATCATCTCCCCACAGCTGGATACCTAAGCTGGGTCGAGTTTTTCTTCCTCGTGGAAATTTGACAGGCATTGAGAGCTTTCCCCTGTCTCACCGTCCTCATCCCCTCCAGACCTGGGGACTTTAATAACAGAAAAGTGAAAAATTCAGGCTGGAGACCATTTTCACGTGGATGTGGAGCACAGAGGGGTAGCTCAGTCTTTGCAGGCCACAGGGAGCACGCAGGGCTGCTTCCTGCACGCGGGATCTCTCCCCACAGTGCTTTCCCCATGGAAGAAGGCAGATCACCATGGACTGTTCAGCCACCTCAGGCAGATGAAACCTCACAGAGATTCAAAAGGGATATATTTAAAATCAGAATGAATGTGTATGGAGGTCGGGAAGACTGAGAAAGAGTCTGAAGTAAAGGGCCTTGAAAGATTGTATCCTAAAACGTCCATTCATCCACAAGATTTGGTACTTCCTCATATCTGCCACTTTGACTTCACAATTCTCCTAACACAAATTTTTTGCAGGTATTGTAAAAGACACCTCTGTAGCTACAGATAATAAAGGAAAGTGCAGAAAACTGGTGACGTGTGCTATTAATAGCAGCCTGTTCCCTGCCTCTATTAATGTTTCTACAGAGAAGTCCTAGGAATGAGGAGTCCTGTCTGTCTGTGTGATTACCTTTCATCAGTATTTGTAACCAATGCAAAAGAAGGAAATCAAAGAACAGATCTTATGGTCCAAGCTTGTAAAGGAACAATTTCTATTTGTTGTCCATCCTTAAGCTCTTCTAGTGCCTTTTAATGTCACGTTTCTAAGCTTTTCCTTTGCAACGCGAAGACTGTATAAAACTCCTCAGGAAAAAAAAGTTGTAAGTTGAGTTCTGTGTAGAATCACACAATTTTGGGACCTTGTAGTTTAAGTAATGACAGCAACAGCAGGATACATTAGCAGACCATCCACAGTTGGATGGAGATGCTGGCACTTTTGGTGGTGCTGGATTTGTGGCAGTGTCGTATTTGGAGTGTGGGACCGCAACTGCACCTGTGAGCCATAAGAAAAGAGTGTCTTGAGAAAGCTCTGTGCTATAAAGGCATGACAATGAAGGACTTAGAAGGTATAAATAGATGGAAACTGAGTGGTAATAGAACACCACTGCATTTTAAGTGGTCTTGAGTAGGTTTTGTATGGAAGGATGATTGATTGATTTCTGATGAAGCTGTTGTGAAGAAGGGGGATTTGACACCAAACAGGAATTTCAAAGCATGCCAGTAACTTTTTATATTTTTCTCCCCAGAAAGGAACTGTAAAATAACATTCTTGTTGGCTTTCTCCCTCAGCGTCTAAATACAGGGGTAAATAAATCCAAGGTCTTGTCTCAAAGGAGAGGATGTGTGCTCATTATTTTACAGTGATTGCAAATCATCTTCCTTTTAAAGTCTCTTTTAAAAACAGTCTCCAGCTCTGGCTAGCTTAGAGCCATGAGCCCGGTGCACACTTGGCTAATGTGCATCTCTGTGACTGCTGTGCCATTTCCTTACGTGTACTCAGCAACACAGGCTATTGTGATGAGTCAGTGATTAAATTAGCAAACAGCAGATCTTAAAGCTCCTATGGAGGCCAAGAGGAACCTGAAAGAGAGAAAGGGAGACGAACAAATCCAAATAAGCCTCATTCAGTCATTACCCTGGCCAGCAAAATGTTAGGCCTCTGCTCTTCCCTTTCATTTACTGGGGCCCTGACAGCTTATAAACCTGATGTAAAAGACGAACTGACATTCCATATAAAATGTGGCTTGAAGTGTCATCTTGAATACAGTTACAGATGGTAGCCTAGGCCAGAGCTCCAGCAGCATCAGTTCTAGTGCCTGATAGCGGGATTACATGTAGATGTGGCACTTAGAGACATGACTCAGTGGTCGACTTGGCAGTGTTAGGTTTAAAGTTGGACTATAGGATCTTAAAGGTCTTTTCCAATCTAAATGATTCTATGATTTTAAGATGATGGGTGCAAGATTTTCCTGGCAGCCAAGTAGAGAACAAGATTTTACAGAGAGCCAGATCAAGATAATCACTTCCTCTCCAGCCTTTTCCAAACCCCACAGCTCAGTAGAGAAGGCTAGAAGAGCAACTAGAAGCACGTGTGCACAGCTCAAAACCATGTGTGCAGCAGCAAATGTGAGGATGCCTGCAGTCTTCAAGGGGTGCTGCTGATAGGGTTTTGCAGCACTATATTTAAGCCACTGGGTGATATCAAAATTGCTTAATGTGCAGAGAGGGTGGAATATGTCCCTTGCACACTAGAGAATTTTAGTCTGAAATGCTCTTGATCAAGCTGTGCAGAAGCACTCTTTAATGGGGATGTCTGCCAGATGTCACCATCCTCCCGATCCACAGACAGAGCTGTTTCTGATGCTGCTCCTTACACTCTTTTCCTCAAACTGAGCTTGTCCTAATGATGTCCCATGCTCTTAGATAATGGGTACTTCCTAAGCAAGCTCATTCTGCCAGGAATGAGGTGGAGAAGACCCTGCCAAGCAGCTTTGCTGGCATGCCTGAGCGCCGGCACGCTGCGAGGTGGTGGTGAGCAGAAGGCTCCTGTGCAGCCCAGCTGTGTGCAGAGCTGACTGCAGGGAGCACAGCTGGCTGTGTGGCACACAGCTGTCAGTCACTTGGCACGCAGCTGTCTGCAGGCTGCACAGCTGTCTGCAGGCTGTCCCAGAGTTCACATGGCACAGTGTGACACACAGCTCTGCCTGGAACACATCTGTGCCAGGTGCTCAGTTCCGCAGGGCACAGTTATCTCAAGGTGCCCAGCTATCCCAGGGCACACGGCTGTCTGTGGGGTGCACAGCTGGTTCAGGATACACAGCTGTCTGCAGAACACACAACTGTCTCATGGCACACAGCTGTCTACAGCTGCAGAATTCCAGTAGCATTGTTCTCCCCAAAGTGGATTCACCTTAATGCAGTTTAATTGAGCCTATCCAAATTCAAGCCTTTCCTTAGTCTAGCCTGGCTTCGTGGGTTCCCAGCATCTGCCAGAGACACAGCTCTTCCAGCCCCCGAGTCAGGTGGGTGCAGGGGACCCACTTGCTGAGGGCTGCCAGAGGCTGCAGCTGAGGTCACCATGGGCACTGCCCTACCCATAGCTGCAGAGTGTTCAATCAACTGCAGAACCCACAATTACCTTCTCCATGACATCATACAGGTCAAAACTCTGGAAGGACGGACCCTGAGAAAGGGAATGTGATATGACAAACTAAAGTGACATCTCTCAGAAAAGTTTTAGATGAAGCTTATCTTGACCTGGGCAGGAGAAAAGATTAGATGATCTCTCAATGTCCCTTTCAGCATTGTGAGAGAAAAACGGAATTCCTCATGTGAAGTACAGAATGTTACTGTTACACATGGTCATAAACAAAATATTTAATAGTACTGAATAATTAATAGTGCTACCATCAGTTGGGTCAATTATTCACTGGAGGTGGTGAGAGGTGCCAAAAGCATTTTCACCCTACCTGTTTTCCCACCTTCCCTGCATGTGTGGCAGTAATTCACAGCACAATGGGGGCTGTCTGGCCAGCACAAGTCTAACAACCTTTTTAGGGTCTGCTTTGAATTTTTTCAAGTCCAAAGCATCCCAGGAGGTTGAGTCATCTGGTGAAGAGAGCAGCTGCCTTCTCCGTGCAGGCGAGCAGTAACCCTGTGGCACACGGCACCTTCTGCAGTCTGATTAACTTCAGACTCTGCTCTCCATGTAATGAACTGTACTTTATGGACTGGCAGCTGGATTTCCTGCTCCATATCTGGCAGCACCCACTCCAGTGTGTGGCATGGCAGTGCTAGCAGGAGGAAAGGGTCAGAAATCCTCTGGCAGGGTGCAAAGACTCAGAGAAGGCTGGAGAGCAGGGCCATGGAACAGGAGATGGGAATCACAGGGTTCCAGGCGAATGGGGCAGATGGGTCCAAGGAGATGGGGAAGTGGGGTGGGGTGGGATGGGATGCTGCTCTGTGTTCTGGCTGGGGATATGCCAAATTGAGATCAAAGGTTATCAACAGGATTTAGCCCCTTCCTGTTGCTAAATGCTTTTGCAGAGGAGCTGGGAAGCACTGCCCGCCCACTGTTCCATTGCAGGCAGACCCTACGGCTGCTTGAGCCCTCCTGCCATGCCCTGGATGTGCAAACAACATCTCCCACTTCCTGTGCCTCCCTCCATGGGCCAAATCCCCACCACACGGTGCAGTGCAGACCTGCAGAGGGGCCAGGCTCTCCAGGGACAGGGACTCCAATCGGGCATGCAATGCCAGGGGCTGGAGTGCAATGAAAATCACTCACTGAGGATTCTGGAGAACACAGGGGTGCAGGAGAGGTGTCATTCCAGGGGCTAAACATCCACATTATATTCTGCTATACTGGGCATGTCCCCACTGCAGAGCCTAAATGCACAGTGAGGACATCTTGTTCAGCATATTCCCTTAACACAGGTTTCATTTGAACTGCATAATTTATAACACCTAGGGCACAAAGCTGTTCCTTTTCCTGGGTAAGTTTGCTGCTGAGGAGCAGATGAGCATCAGAGGGGTGCAAGGGAGAGGGAGGGAACACACAGGGAAGAGAGCAACTGCCCGTTCAGCAGCCAGCCTGCTCAGATTTACTGGATGCAATGTGAAGTTACACTGGGAGGCTTTTCATGCTTTCTGATCAATATCAACAAGGCAGCTGTTTCCACAGCCACATAATTAACCCAGGATTTCTTTTCTAGGAGTCGCACAACCTAACTTATTGCTTAACTTATTGTATGTGGTGAATTAGAGTTGTTTCTTTTCCAGGAACAATACTTTGTCCTTTTCAGCATTCCAATTGCAAGTGAAACTCACCTCGTTCAGCTCCTCACTGCTCAATAACCCCTCTCCTCAGGCTGGGAACCCCTGCATCCTCAGCACTTATTGTCACCTCTCTTCTTGCCTCTTCCCAAATCGTTGCCAGGTCTATCATGAAGAGATTTCAGCTCAGGACTGTGATTCTGCCAAGAGCCCTCATCACACAGACCATTATAGCCAGAACATTGTTCCAGGACTGGTACACACGGATGCCTTGGGCAAGGTGAGGGCCTTTACTAGGATAAGGTTTAACAAGAAAAGTGAAAAAAAAAAAAAAAAGGCAAAAAAAGCACTGTAGATTTAGGAATATTAATGAATATTCAGTAGAAATGCTGGAGATTGTTGTTGATGCAGAAACATAGTCTCATTCAGACAAAGTTCCTTTTAGTAATTTCTTCTTTGTACCCAGAATTAAGAATGTGACTTCTAAGAAGCTGAAGAAAAAGATCTTATTTACTACGTTTAAGAAAACAAAACAAAAAAACAAAACAACAAAACTATGAACAAGGGAAAAACCTTAATATAAGCAAACTCAAAACATCTGGGATTTTTAGGAAAGTTCTATGAGCTCTCTTTCAGAGAAGTGTCATGTAAACTGGGGGTTTTCAGACAGAAGTCGGTGGCTCAGTGGTCATCTGCAGGACATCACGTCTGTCCATAATCACTTCTACAAGACTGCTCCGGAAAGGTTACACTGGTGGAAGTGGCAGCTTGGGCAATATTTCCAGTATTCTAAGCAAGTTAACTTTTCTCTGTTAATGAAATTGCTGAGTAAACAAGTTTCTTCTGGATCACAGGGGCATAGTTAGTCCCAGAATGTCCCAGTCTTTGATTTAATGGATTACAGCCACTATTTAATTTACATATTATAGCGATTGACTCAGATCCAGGTGGAATTCATAACTATGGATCCGTATTCTGTTCCTCAGGGTTTCCCTAGCAATCACATAACGTTTATTAAAACAGCTAGAGCTAAAATAATTCCATCATAATCCCAGAATAGTCATGGCAGCCCGACCATATTGGAATGTGGAACCATTCCAGGGGATATTTGCTTTGCAGTAGGCAAGGTGCTGGTATCTAGTGGGTAGAGGAGGTGATGAAAAGAACTTGACATTTGATGTAAAGGCTTAGAGGGTGTTCAGTTCTTTTATTTCCTCTTGTAGAAGCAGGCAAGAAAAGTTCTTTTTTGTCAAAGTGATGTATTCCAGTCCTCCAAACTTAAGCTTTCAGGTCTGTCTTTCTGCCCCTAGTATAGGGTCTGACTTGAAACTGAGCTCTTGTTCTTGTAACAGGTTGGAGAAGCTTACCAGGTGCCACTCCTGGGTGACTTTCAGTCACTGCCAGCACTGGTGGAGCAGAGCTGAACCTATAAAGGATCTGTGGTGGGCTAGAGGAGCAAACTTCCTTTCAAAAAGGTCAGGTTGAGCAAATCCTGCCTTGCTCCTTTAGCTGACTCTTCTGCTGGAGCAGGGAACACACTGAGAGGTGTCCTGCACTTTGCAAGCTTAGATAAGAAGGGAACAGATGGACCTTTTCCTTCTGTCTGCATCCTAGACAAGTACACGACCACTAGACAGAGCCAATTCTCACTGACCTGTTATCATTCCTGTCAGAGACTATAAGAAGTATTCAGAGCTGTGTTAGTGTGCACAAGTGTTAATGGGAGACATGTGAAAGCTCTGAATCTCTGTCCTATGGGAAATGTAGATGTTTTAGCTTCTCCTTTAATCTTAAGGCAAAAATGAAAAGAGTAAAGGAACTAAGAGGAAGGAAAGTCACAAGAATTAACATTTTTGTGAGATGGGATGTCCCTGGAGATGTAATCTGAACACTCAAAAATGTTAATTTTCCATGGATAAGGAAGTGCTGATGGCTTTGATGTGACAAAACCTCTAGTTGGAGCAACATTTGGTGTTTCAAAAGGTTGATGTTAGAATGTGGTAGGAACACAGAGCTGATGGAATCAGATGACTCATCCACTCCACTTTCCTATTATCACAGACACGAGTATTGTAACCCCAGTACTGGCTTGAAAATACTAAACTCAACCTAAAAGTAGATATCTTCTCCAAATTTGCTACATTTGGAATGCTTGAGCCTGAATACCACGGCTTCTCATTTCTAGTAGAAATATAATTAGGCTTATTAGGTCTTGTATCAATATTTCTCTTTGGTTCTTCCTTCTCTGGAGTTTCTGCCCACTCTCACACGGCAGTTTCGGGAGGTGTAACCACACCACCTCTCCTCTGTTTTGCTGAGCTGCACAAGCCAGGCTGCTTTAGTTCTCTTGCGAAGGACAGGCTCTCCAGTTTCCTTAGCATCCTTGTAGCTCCTGTTTTACTGGATTATGGATGACCAGGTGTGTGCAGACAAGCTCTTATTAGACTTCTGCCTTCTGGCATGAATATTTCCTTCTTCTCTTGGAAATACCTTTCTTCCTATTGCCTGAGAAAAGTTATGCATTCCTCTGCCAGTGTTGTAGTGGTGACTCTGAGACATCCTGTGCCTAAAAGCTGCAGAGCTTTGTTAGTTCCCACTGATGGTCTGCCTGCCAGAGGGGCTATCTTTGAGCCTAATCCCTATGCACACAAATCTGTGTGAATTGTTTTTGCCCCCTGTATCTTGTTCTAGTTCCTGAGACCATCTGATTTTTCCTGTATGCTTTTTCCTGTATGCTATGATTACGTGAAAACTGGCATCTTCCCATCTGTGCATTCTATTAAACCTCTGTTTCATAAGAGGTTTGGATGAGGCATGTTTTGTATTGTTATGTCTATTAACCAGTTTTCATAATTATTTGCATTTGTTTTTTCTGTTCTTTTTTGACAATATTCTGCCACTGTTTTAGATTAGTGGTTTTGGGCTGGTAACTGGTATCAGAAAAGTTATGTCAATTGGCCGTAATACCATAGAAACAAAATGTGTCTTCAGATTAAAACTAGAATAACCCTTAGCACTGCTGAGGTGATTTCAGGTTAATTGAGATCGGATTCTTCTGTAGTGACTTCACTTAGATAGCTTATTTGAGTAAAAGAATCAGGACTGTACCTAAAATGCAGAGAGTAGTGCACAGTAACAAACCCACCCCTTGGACTGGAGGCTCTTTCTGCGTGGGAGGCTGCCAGCAGAGTCCAGGCAGCCAACAGAGAAGTAGGGGACCTGAGCTGGGCTCCTATTTAATTCACAGTACCTGTGACCCACCATGGGCAAGACATGAATTGTTTCATGAGGTGTTTAAAGGCCTGCAGGACTGGGGCCATTAGTTCATCCCTTCAGAGGAGGTGGAGGATCAGACTCTTGCCTGGTAGGATCTGCAAGAAAGCTTCAGCAGGCATCAAAAGCAGGTGTAAGTTTGCTGGGAAGGGTGGCTGCAAGGGTTGGGAGCTCTCCCAACAGATAACAGCTTTCCAGTACTAAGGCTACAGGTCTGATGCCGAGGGAGAAGGTGAGAGCTGCATGGCCTCCCCACAGCTGCATCCTGCCCTGAGCTGCGCCTAGGAGCTTCTGAAACATCTCACTAAGCATTTGGATGCATTTTTAGTCTCTAAGTATTTCTGGCACTTTAGTCCCTTTCTTCTTCATCAACATTTGCACTTGTGAAAAGAAAACATTTTCAGTTCTCTGCCAGGGTGGTTGCTGGGACTGGCGCATTCAGTGGCAGTGCGAAGGGCTGGGATACTGTAACAGAGACAGAAGTCCCTGAGATGCTCATCCCTGTGCGCTCAGCATGGGAATGTGCCAGCGTTGTGGCAGGGCTCATTGCTTGGCTTAAGCCTTCTACATACTTGCAGGAAGAAAACTGCAAACAGAGAATACAAATGTAACCATTGTTATTTGCAACTCGACTTTCAAACATCTTGCCAGATTATAAATCTTGACCGCTTGTACCTCTGCCGTTTCTCAGGTCTGAAGCAAAAATATTTACCAAGGAAATAATGCTTGTAACAATGATCTCAGACCAGTGCAACTCATTAGCTAGTAATGTGCCTGCAGGCAGTACGAAAGATTCGATCCATCTGGAATTAAACAGCGAGGGATAGCTGGAAGCTGTATTCAATACTGATGGTGGGAAAAGCCTTAAAACTCCTTGACTGCAACACATGAAAACTGTGAACCATCAATAACTAAAAAAATATGATGTGCCAACTATAGCAAAAGTTACAGCAGGGCAATGCCATTATTTGAGGTCATTCCACCTTCATCTTGTCAAAAAGGGATAAAGGAAGGGCATGACAGAAGCCAGATCTCCAGCATCCTACTCCCTTGTCAGTAGGACATAATTGGCATTAAATACTGAATGTGTCTGGATTTAATATAACTCTGCTGCTCAATTACTTCATCCACTCAAGCAATGGAAAGCTGCCCATTTCCAGAGTTTATAGGAGATAATGTGTTTTAAGTCAGACATCAGAGACCCAAATTTCCTAATTGATATTTTATTAATAAATTCTCAAAATTATCATAACCTATTCCAAGCAGGGGAGGTAAACCCATGATTGATTACCAGGGAAGGGTCTCTTCTTTATATAATCTTTTTGTAGCTGATTAGAATTGAGGGTAAACACTGCCAATCTGTTCCCATCACTGGCAGCTGGGTCATTGAGAAACATACAAAGCACAACAGGGGAAGGACAGAGTATTTCTGTGACATCTTTGACTATTAACCCCAGTTTTGGGCAAGCAGGTAGCTGAAGGTCCATTGCCTTTTTCTCTATAGCTTCTGTTAGCAAGTGGAAGCAGGGTAGGTGGTAGAACGCTTAATGGCCAAGTAGGACATTGAGCATTTGAGATATAGCCTAAGCTCATAGAAAATTGCTTGAGAAGCAGAGGCCAAATGCCAGGAGTAGGGATTTCTGTCTGGATTTGAACCGTGTGGTCAGCTTTGGGTATAGACACAATGAAAAAGTTACTGAGTGAAAGCAGCATCAAAACTGCTGCCTTGCACTCCCTCTGAGAGCACCTTTGCCTTGCACACCTCTCCAAAGCAGAATGCCTGTCTCCAGAGTGTCCAGCTGCAGTCTGTGTGGGGTACTCAAAGTTGTCACCCCACGAGGATGCTATTGTGCCTTCCCAGTCTGGGTGATACTAACAGGGAGGGAGTGAGGTTTGACCCCATTAGCTGCCAGGTGATGGAGTGAAATGGTGGGGCACCAACTCCAGCCAAAAGTCTGCACTCCACATTAATAAATGAACCATTTGAGTCACTGTGACAGATTGATGGACTCATAAAAAGCAAGATGGAAAGGGACCTCAAAGCATCATCTAGTTCAGTGTTTCTCTGCCTCTGGTCTGAAAAGCATCAGGAGACTGTCTGTGAAAGCAATGCAGAAAGTGTGCTGCAAACCCTCCCATATGCTCTCATGGGTGCCAAAGCATAGTGAGGGGAGGGAAAACACAGCAGAAAAGTGCTCAGAACTTCATTTTCATCCAGTAGTGAATAGAAACCATGGTTGTAATTCTGCGTAGGAGCTGGAGATTCCTCTCAGATGGTTTGTGTGGCCTTTCATTAAAATAAAATAAAAAGTCATGCGGCTGCGGTAGTTCAGGCTTTGCTTGTGTTTTCTGGAAAGATCAACTCTAAACATTCATGAGAAAAAGTATTTGAGTTTACTGGATGGACCCCATTTTTTGTGCCTAGAAATCTACTGTACATCTCTAGCAGTCAAGTCCAGGAGAGCTGTAGGCAGGAGAGGCTAAGCAAGCTCCATCCTACTGCAGCTCTAGTAATATCAGTGCAACAAAGTCAGGCAGC
>VYZQ01007745.1:204526-223693 GCA_013400655.1 Mystacornis crossleyi | reverse complement strand
TTCTTTTCCCTTATTTATGTCTGATTTTTGGAACTCAGGTGGTCTTAGGTTATTTTAAGCATGTTACAGTGCCATGATTTCTGAATCCTGACTTGGGTGGGGAGTGTATATATCCTAACAAAGGAATACAAGTATTATCTGTCCTTCGTTTTTTTCTGAGTCATATTTTAAAAATAATGAAACATGAAACTGTATTTTATTTCACTTGATTTTACTTATACTATTATATAAATAACAAAATATATTCATCATAATGTGTATAAATTGTCCACCTGTGCACAGTCAGCTGTGAGCTATCTTTGGAGGAATTCAGAGAGGCATTGCCAGTGATGGTGAGGTGGGAGTACCTTCAGTTAAATTAGTTCTAGCATTAATAAACCTCCCCAGAACCTCAGTGTAGCAATAGCCAGCTGGGTTGCTGCAGAGCTAATAAGTGCTGGTGGGCCCCAGCTGGGCCTGTGCAGAAAACCACCTGGCAGGCAGTGAATCCTGGTCCCCAGGGAAGCCTGGAGCATGCACGCTTTATCCTTCTGCTGTGCAGGCATCCAGACCTTTCTCTTTTGGTAATTTGTTCATGGAGCATGTTTCCAGAGTGGTGAGACTGAAAACATTGTTTCTAGAAAGCCCTGTCTGGTGAAATACTCAGAAGATGGAAACTGCTGTATAAAGCATCACTGTTTAGATCTGATTTGTCTTCTGTCCTCTTGGGAATGATAAACCTGTGGCATTCAAAGACAGGAGTATGGCCTAGGTTCAAAGGCAGCATTCAGCTCCAGGAAAAAATGAATGTGGCGACCTTTTAGCCCCAGCCTAAGTTGTACAGCTCCTTGCACTGTAGAATTCTTCTTCAGCCACTGGCGTTTCCTGATGGTACTGAGAACATCCTAATACTTCAGCAACCCCCAAAACACAGAAATAAAGGCCTCTAGAGCTCACTGTCCACTTTCGCATTCCTCAGTGTTTTAAACAAGTGCCTATGCTTTACGTAATTCAAGTAATTTGTTAAGAATCAAAATCTAATTTTCACTCTTTCATTCTGAACAGGATATTGGATCAGAGAGAAGAATCATACATTTGTGCTCAGCACATCCTCCTTGATTTTCATCCAGCTGCGTGCTGGAGGGCTCCTGTAAGTGTGGAAGAAGTTGAGGGGTCAGAGTTTCAGAAATAGGATTTGGGTGATGCCACAAACAGTTCAATTGAGGCTGCCAGATCCATTCACCCACCAGTTGGCTTTGTCCTCCCTGTGTGTTCTCTGGGGACTGACTTCTTATGACAAGTCACAGGTCTCTGGGACTTCCCACTCTTGTAGGCACCACTTAATTTACAATCCCTTTCAAATCCTGCCTGTCCTGAGACCAGAGTGGATTTCTGAACCAGCCATTTAAGTTGGAGTTGGTAAAGCCTCTGTTAGTATTTTAATACCACATTCTGCTTTGGGACCCTGGATCTGCTACTGGAGGACAAAAGCAATAACAGAAAACAAGGCATTCCTGAGAGGCAATGCAATTTGTACATGGCATCCTTATTTACCCTCCTTGTGCAGCACGGAGCTCTTTAGACCCTTCTTTGATCCAAGATGAACTTTAGCCCTTTGGAGTTCAGAGGTTATGTCAAAAACTTTCTTCCTGGCTTTTAACGTCAGCAAGTAGAGATTTAAGCCCTAATGGTGACAAAATCCCATTGTTTTCTGCACACCAGGACTTAGATGGGATTAAATTCAAGGAGAGGTGCAGCAGCTAGCTGCTGGTAATGATGTTTCTCTTGGGATCTTCAGGCTTTCAGGCAGAAACTTAGTGCCCAGTCCTAGTCTGCACATGTGTGCTAGCCCAAACTGCCTTGTCCAAATACATTTTAGCGAATAAAATTAAGAAGGATCCCTGCTTATCCTGTCTGCTTCCCTTTTCTATGTTACTGTTGGCTCGTAGTGTTTCGAGATATGTAGCAAACCACCAGTGCCCAGAGAGCTTCTCATCACTTGGTTTCCCATGGATAGCCTTGAGGAAAAGAAAGTGTAAGTGTTTTGCTTATGGGTATCATGACAAAATTCAAATTGTAATATGACCAGTCCAAGCCCAGATGAGTAGATGCTTTATGTTTCCCGTAAGCCTCAGCCTCTAAGAAGGGAAAATAGCAGAAAAGTAAGGCAGATGCTGCCAGAAAATATCTCATCCCCTGGAGGGAAGGAAGAGAATGAAAGAAATAGCTGGTGGTACGAAATATTTTGCCTAGAGAGATTTTGGAATTGTTCCCTAGCCACAGTGGGCAAATCCTTATGAATCTCTCATCTGTGCTCCATACTTACAAGTGCTATTAATGCACCTAACAAAATCCAGTCTTTTGTAAAGAAACCACAGTAAATCACTTCAGTGTGTCATCCTGTAGGTGACAGCTTGGTCTGCCATGAAATGGAGTGAGAGCAGAACCTTGCACAGTAGGATCTGCTGTTTGCCTCTGATATGCTGCTCCATCACTGCCAGGGAGCAGATCCCACCTGGGCAGCAAACTCTCTCTTCAAAGGCCAGCATGGAGGACCTCCTTAGGACAACTTGAAAGTGCAGCAGCATGGAACGGAAGAGACCAGGGTCACAGTGGAGCATAGATCACTCCCCAGGAGCAGCCACACAGACTGCAAGACCCTTGGCACTTCCTGGAAGCCTCCGACTTGCAAGGTTTCCTGCATTAACTAACTGGCTGCTGGAATGCTGAGGTGGGCCCTATAAATCAGCAATGTTGGTTTTGATGACTCCAACATACAGGATTGCAGGAGGGCACTTGCATGACTCTACAAAACTCATACCAGTTTTGGCCTTTAAATGGAAGAGAAGGATATCAACCTAGTTTTTGATAGTGTTGCCCCAAAATTTCCAAGAAACCTTGATCTTGTCCTGTCTGATCGTAACAAGGCACCTTAGATCCCTGGGGTTTGTGTGACTGTGGAGGAGGATTTATGAGAAAGTCAGATCTGATACGCGTGTCCTGTTAAATGCCTGACCTCTGAGTTCTCTGATGTCTGTGAGTGCCTGTCGATGTGGTGCTTCTTGGATACTGAGGGTCCTGGAGAGCTCAGCCTAAGAGTCTGCTGACAGAATAGGCACAGCTAGGGCCATCTGCACTGTAAATGTCCCGTATAAGTCACTGGGTTGTCTGAAAGCAGGAGTTCAAAGCAGGCTTCCACAAGGTCCTTCTGAGAGTCTGGAGTACAGGCTTGAGGAAGGTGGGATGTGATTTGGTGTATATGTGAGAAAGAACAGCAATGATTTTTTTTTCAGAGACCAAGCAATAAGTCAGAGAGGGAAGAAAATGTGGCAAAATGTGAAATTTCACAAAGGAAAAACACAGGAGGAAAAGGAGGTACTTAAAATGCAGTGACATCAGATTCACACAGATCCTGGCAGAATTTACCACACACTTGTGTGCAGAGGTAGGCAGAAGCAGATAGCAGAGAGGCCTCAAGACTTGCCCCAGCAGAGCCTGTAGTCCTCAGTCCTGTCCCCGTGGTGTTCAAGGTCATCTTGCATGGGAGGCAGAGCAGAAGAGCATCCTTCCAAGACAAAGAAGGAGAGCCCTGTACCCCAGTGCTGCACATCTCCTGTGTCCTGAATGGCAGAACCTGGCTCAGGAGCATCCCCTGGCACAAGGACAGGAACAGCTGCAATTTATAGTACTTGGCACTTTGAGAAAAGGAAATATTTTGAAATGCCCCTTTTGTTTCCCCATTAGGACAGCAGGTTCCCTGAGGAGAGGGTGTGAGAGCAGCATCTGTGAGGGCCAGGGATTTGTGCTTTGCACAGGGGAAAGAATTGGGCAGAGCTCAGCCCAGAGACAGGATCAGGACATCCCTTGGGGGAGGCACTTGCAGGCTTTTATGGAAAAGTGGTAGGCGCTGCAGTGAGGTACCACTGTGTGAAGGAGAAGTGGGTGGAAGGAGGCAGAAACCTCTGCCAAGTTCCTCTGACAGGTCTGGTTTATATCCCACAAGTAGGCAGCTCTTGCTCTGCTGGTGACAGGATCAGAAGATGTGAGACCAGAGACTGTAACTCACCTGTGCAAGGTGAAAAGAGCTGACCTGGGGACAGTGTCCCTGAACTGCCAGGGTCGCCTTTTACCCCCAGGTTAGCCTAGCTTGTCAGGATGAGCTCTCCCACTACAGCTCAGAAAAGGAAGCAGTGAGGGTGGTTTTTTTCTCTTCCCGCACCTTCTCTTTACTATTCTAATGTTTCAGGGGGAAAAAAAATGACTACAAATGGAATTAAATTACATTTTCAGCTGATTATGGCAAAATTATTTGCCTTTTCTCTCAAGAAACTTGATTTTTTTTGTGCTGTATTTTGAGGGGAATTTACTGGAAAAAACTCCATTCATTTCTGTGAGGCTTCTGTGCAGAAAGGTTTTTTTGCCATAGTGGTACAGAAGTGGTATCCTCCAAAGCTTTTAAATGTGGGATAAAGGCTCTTTGCACTATTGCAGTGCCCTTTGCTGTTGCAGGAGGGTTTAAACCTTGCTGGCAGATCCAAAGAACTAACTATTCAGCCTTCTCAGTTCTGCTGTCCAAACTATTGTTATCCAAAACCATAAACCATAGTCCAAGCATAGCTGTCCCAACTATAGCTTTGGACAGATATTCCTGACCTTGTGGCTTGGTGTTGTGCATTCTTCATTTTCAGTCTGGGAAGTAATCCATTCCTATAATTATTCCAGCGTATCAATTTGCTGCTCTTAGAGTGAAATCACTCAGCAGTGGGAAGCACATAAAGAGGACACACAGAGTTTAATGTAGGAAACACTTTAATGATGAAGAGATTGCCAGAAGTATCTTGGTTCAGTCCAGATCACTAAAAGAGTAATTTTATGGATATTGCAATTCTTTTGCATTAATTCAATGATTTTTTTCTGTACAAGGGAACATGTGGTTTTTTATTCAGTATCACTAATCAATGTGTCACAGAGTGTAGGGATTTCTGAAACCGTTTTCTCTCCATTGTCTCTCATTCTCTTACTGCTCCCCATCCCCACTGTCTCCTCTTTCCCTGTGAATGCTGTGACCTCGATTGTGACCAGGGTGGTCTGTGTGTTCCTGGGCATGAAAGGACAGTGAGAATAGCACTGTGCTGCAGTGCATCCTTGTGGCAGTGCGGAATGACCAGCTGGGGATTGGAAGGGCAGCTGGCAACAGAGCATTTTCAGGAGTTCAGTCTGCACTAGACAGATTTAAATGCTATCAGCACTATTTGGAAGAGGCATACATGCTTCTGGGCAGTGCAGCTGTTGCTCCCCTTCCGTATCCTGGTACCCAGCAGATCCAGGAGGCCGTGAGCCTGCCAGGGTCAGGGCTGCTGGGCGGGAGCTGGGGCTGGTGCTGCAAACACGTAGAGTGGCGTTCTGGTGGGGGAGCGCACACCAGTTGTGTGGTCCCTGTGCTCAGTATTCAAGGCTTGATCAGATTTAAGTTGTCACAAATTTGGCACCCAGATAACTGAGGTGTCTCTGAACACCTGTGGTACAGAAGAAAAATAAAAGGATGAGGCCTTTGGATAGGTTGCGTACTGCAGAGTTGCCAGTGCTCAAGTCTTGTAACACTGTTTTTCTTAAGCATCAGCTGCCAGAATTAGAGTACCACTGAGAATAGCAGTTTGCATTTTTTAAGTTAGTTTCCTAAGGAAGCCGGGTTTACAGGATCACCATACCTATCCATCTGCCTCTCAATCTCTCCCTAATGACTTTCAAATCTCTTAGCAGACTGGAGAGAAGGGATGAAGTCTCAAAGTTATTAAGTTTGTACGATCATTGCAACAATGAACAAGAAAGGGAAGGAGAGGAATCTTGTTAGAGCCCTCCCGAAGGAAGGATTGGTTGTCAGCCACGCTTTTTGTTAGCCCCTGATGCTTCTGCACAGCCAGCCAAGGCAGTCATCAGAAACCAGCCATCACCACTCCTGCCTGCAGAACAGCTTAATCTACCGGCAAATCTTCATGGATGCAAAAACAACCTGGAGAATAAGAAGCCTACCAGGCTCTAGTTTCAGAAGACCTCTACTGACTATTCCCTGGACAATGGCATTTCAAATGCATGGCTCCTTGGATGCTTCGCATTTAAGCATTGCAGTGCTCCTGTTCTTTGCCCTTCCTGACACCCCTGGGGGAAGGGTTAAGTGTGACATCTGGAACTTTGGGACTCAGCATCACTTTCTTGATACCTCAAGTATCAAGACAAATAGTATTTTTCTTGTACTTCTTCTCACAGAACCTTTTCTGAGGTGGGCAGGGCTGTGGCCCATTTTCCTAATAATAAACCATGAGATAAAGTGATTTGCTTCAAACCATGAGAAGTCAGAGGCAGAGAAAATTTAACTCTACCTCTCCCATGCCCTAGGATCCCATGCAAAAATAGGTAAGACATGCTGAGAACTGCTGATGAAATCACATATGAATAAGAAAAGCCAATTGCATTCACTTAACATGTAAATAAGAACAGTACAAAAACTTGATTTATAAAATATTTTTGACTTGCACTGTCAGTTCCTGAGAATAAAATCTTTCACTTTGATTCGGCAGCAAATTGAGCAGTGGGACCTTGTTAAGCTTAATGTAAGATCACCAATATTAACAACTACTAAATGGATACCAAATGATGGTACCTGCTCTCAAGGAGTTACTGTAATGTCTGTTAAATTTTGATTTCATTAGTGATTAACAAATCAGGAGCATAACTTCTTCTTTTGCTGCTTTTTTAAAGGTGCAATGAGATCACCTAAAGCTTAGTAAAATATTTTTGGCGGTTCCATTCCTCTGATATTCCATTAACTGAAAAGAGAAAAAGATCAGCTCCACCATTTTACCTCCTCTAGCTGAGCATTATTTATGGGCCTGCTAGAGAAAAATTTTGTGGGCTATTCCTTATTTAGCTGAAAGAAAAAAAATTAAAACAATTTCACTTACAGCTGATTCTTTGAATCATTTGGGCAACCCTCTTGCTTTTAATAAAATATATTTTTTTCTGTTAAAATATTTAATAAAGTGATTGAAAAGCCCATGCATAAAAGTTCTCTTTGCACTTCATGACATGGCAGGTGATTGGTTGTTTCCAAAGAGATTTTATTCCTCTGTGCATTAGCAGGGTCTCAGGTTTCACAATTAAAGGACACAGTCCTTTTATGAAAACCCATATTGTGAACTGAGGGGGAGAAGGGAATTCACACAAATCCCCCATTGCAGAGCTCAGCTGCATCCTTCGGTAGGTCCTTTGTAGTCAGAAAGAATTATTAGAACTGAGGAGACTGGGCACAGCAAACACATGCAGTCATGGGCCAGCAGCTCCAGCTCGGTGCCATTACCTTCATCCGAGGTGTGCTGTGCTCCTTGTCCCTCCACATCCCATCTCACAGCTCCCAGGTGGCCTCAGCAGATATTTCAGCAGGGCAGGAGCAGGGCTCAGGTCCTGAGGCAGAAATTAGGTCCAGAGATATTTGGGGCTCTCCTCTGCCAGAGGCTTGACGCGACAAGTTGGTGCTTGTGAATAACGAGCAGGTCCTGGGCAGCAGAGGAGATGTGGGCAAGGGATTTACACCGTTTCCAGGTGTGGTAGTCAGCCCCTGAGAGGATGTAAGAGTTTAGAAGACATTTAGGAAGGCTTAGGGAAGATTCAGAATCATATGAAACCTGGCTTCAAACTGAACAACTTGTGTCCGAGTAGTTTGTTTCCTCAGCAAATGGTTTTCTAGACAATAGAAATGTGGTAAGGTGAGCTGGATTTATGCAAATCCTCACTGCAGTACCCTGTTGGGAAGGGTCAGTTTGACTAAGAAAGGCAGTGGTGGAAAGAACAGTAAAAGAATGCCAGTAAACGAACAAAACCTAGCAGAGCCAGGTCTGGGCTCCTGCATGACCCTGCTGGGTAACCTCCTGAGGTAACCTCCTTCCCTGCCCCTTCTCCTCCTGCTTGATACCAAGCATGGTATTTATCAGCTAGTAACACAAATGAGTCAATGAAGTGGTCCCCAGGGGTTAATATAGCACAGACTCCACTAAAAAGCCTAATTACCATGCTGAGGAATGCAAGATTGCAATAAGTCATTCTTTTATAGCTCAGTTTTTGTATTTCAGGAGGAAAATCCTCCCTGTAGATATAAATTATTATTTTTACATATAAATACTTTCTAATACACCGATGAGTGTGCCTGGGAGGCTGGGCTCCGTGGTAGGATAAAGCAGCTCTGACTCACAGCGTGAACACACATGCTTCACAGGTTTCTGCCAGTGTCCCTGGGCGTGTTAAAGCCTGTAATCAGCAAAAGTTCTTTAAAGACTGAGCACTGGGTTTCAGTGATTCCTTTGAAATGCTAATGCATTTATCACCCTGCAAGCTGGAGCTATCAGTTCATCCCCATCTCTTGCCTGAGACAGAGAGTGATGGAAAGAACATTTCCTGGTGCTGTGGTTTAACACGCCTGGGTACCATAGCCCAGCTGGGTCTCTTCCAGGTGGGCAGCAGTGCAGCATGGTGCCAGTGAGATGGTGGGACGATCTTGGGGAAGAGCAGAGCTGTCTGGGCTCCCACACCTCCTGCTCTGTGACCAGGTGTGCAGACCATGCTGGAGCTGCTGTCAGGGAAAGGCACTTGGGGAAATGAACTTCCCAGTCAGCAGCAGCTGACTGCTTTTTTGTTTCAAGTTGAGTCAAAAGTCTGTCATAGCCCCAAATCAAGCATTTCATTGTATTTTTAAAATTTGCTTTGAAAAGCTCTTTAAAAATATGAATTTTTCAGGAAAAAACATTATAGGGAAAACTCCCGCTATCTCAAATGGAAAAGGGGAGGTGGTTCCTTCTAACTTGTATATTTCATTTCTGTGTTTTTATTTTCATATAAAAAACTATTCTCTGAACTAGAACAATGTCTAAGAATAGCTTCCAACCCTTCACAACTGGCCTCATTCAGGTTTTCTTTCTTTTACTGTTCATTAAAAATACTTTGGTCTGTTCTCCGGCTGTTATAACTCCAAGGTGTATGTCCATACGCACTGTCTGAGAGCAAGGGCTCTGGCAGCTGGGGAGCCTTGGGGCCCTGTGACCCCGTGGCCAAGGGCACTGAGCACAGAGGGGCTGCCTTGGCACAAATGATCTTAAAGACTAAATCTGCCTGCAATGTAGTATTTTCCAGACTCATGACCCCAGATCCAGACACAAGCTTCACTTATGCTTGAACTTCCACCAGGCTCCCAGCCCCTAGTTTGGCAATTGCTGCTGTAGTTCATCGAAAGTTTGTCAAAACCCCTACAATTCCACAAACCCCACAGTTTCAAGAAATCAGCATTTTTCTCCTGAAACCTGTTCTGCTGGAAATTTCCCAACCCAGTTCTACAGAGAGCCATTATTTCTGAAACGCTTTTGTAAACATTTATTGCAGGGGTTTTCTTAATGACAACAGCCACAGACTCTGGCTGAGCTTAATTTGGCAATTTGCAAATCTCACTCCTTTTTGTCTCTTGGCCAGTTGGAGTACGGGAAAAATTTTTTGTGTCTTTCAACACCACCACTGTGGTTTGGCTGCAAAATACACTGCAAAATGTTTGCTGGAGATGTCCCTGTGCCTGACACAGCACTACTGTGGAACCCAGGGCATTGCTCGTGATAGTGGCAAAATACTCACTATTTCCTCTGCATCCTTCTCTTACAAATATCCAATATAAAGGAAGGTTTACCAGTGTATAGGGAATTGTAAGTAGGTGGGAAGATTTTCAGCTTGTGTTGCCTCCATGAATTTCCACCAGTCTTAACTAGAGAAAGAACACCAAGTCTCGCCCCTGGGAGAGAGGATAGTCCAGATCCTGGAGGCACTCAGCAGTGGTCAGGCTATGTCCAGATGGACAGCAATTACCACTTTCCCACAGGCTCTTGCATTCTACCCCAAAAAGCCTGAAAGCACTTTGGAGGCTGGCACATGACCCTTATTCCTGTTTCATAATACCCTAGCACAGTCGTGGCGAGAGGTGGCAGACAGGGTATAAGGGTGGGGGGACAATCTCCTTGTGGGAATTGCACCAGGAGTGAAAGCCATCTCTTGAATGACTTCCTGGGATGGTGTCCCAAAGGGCTGCCCCTTTGTGCCCAGGAAGAGGAGCAGAGGAGCCCCCAGCCCCCAGTGCACCCCTTCCCTCCCTGGGCAGACAGACATGTTCACCAGGACAGCTCTGCTCCCAGTGCTGTCACAGGGAGGTGGCCAGCAGGATACAGCCAGCCTGGATGTGATTTCGTTCACTGCTTTGTGAGCCAGTGTCAGTCTGCTGTTTTTCACATCATCCCTGATCCACAGCTGCAGTTAGGAGAGGAGAGCTCAGCCTACAGCACTGGCTGGGGATATTGCAATCTGCTGTTCCTGTTAGCAGTCTGCCTCCTCTTGCCCCGAAGATCTTTCTCCCCACAGATGCTTTCCATGCTTTCCGTGTGGATCTGCTTTTTGTGTTCATTCTATTCACACCTTCTCTCCCTCAGGTTTGGATTACCTGAGGTTTTTGTTCCTGAGCTCTTGTGTCGGTACCTAACACAACTCTGAGATCTGTCTATTCTCTAAACTTGAACCCTGCTGAAGATAAATCCTCACCTGCACTTTGCTCATCTGTTTGGATGTGTGTTCTTGGATTCATCCACTAATCTCCTTAAAAGCCATTTGTTCAGTCCCTTTGCACTGAAAGAGAACAAGCAAAGGACTGCTGATGCATTTGGTTCCTCCCTGCTGCCACATCACACTGTGAGCAGACCACTGTGGCAGAAAAACCCCAAATGACGGGACTTTTATAACTGTGCTGTTTTTTCAACATAATGGTTTGGTGAGTGTAAGAGCCAACGAAGAGTGTAAGCATCCTACGAGAGATGCCCCGAGCAAGGGCAGAAGTGTCAGGCTGCCATGAGAGGGCAGGTGCATCCCCAGGCAGCTCAGTCACACCAGTGCTGCCTCTCTGCTCCTCACACGCATCAACCTCCAAAACTTGCTCCCACTGCTTTGGCCTACCCACACAGTGTCCTTCCCCTCTACGGGGTCACTCTCTGCACCAAGGGACAGGTCCTCAGGAGGACTGAGCACATGCAGCTGCTCTGAGGAGGCTCATGTTGCTTTACATGGGGCTTCTCACCCAGTACCATCCTTAGGCTTCTCTCTACCATCCAGGAACCTCCTACCATCCTGTTGTTGATCCTCTGAAGCCTGAAGTGGGGTTAGGGCCTTTAAAAATGAGCCCCGTTTTCCAGTCACCCACTGCAGAGAAAAACTCTGGTGCACTAAGTCTACTCTTCAGTGTGAAAATTCCAAATAATCTACTTCTGTGCTGGAGCAGAAAGGTCAGGTATATGCAGAAAACCCCCAGAGCCTTTCACAGATGGGTCAGTTATGGCTTGTCCTTGCACTCTTTATAGGAGTCAGGCAGATGGAAAAAAAGTCTCATCTCTGCAGGGGTCCCTGCGTGCTGAATTTGTTGCTGATCCACGCCATCCTGAGTGTTGAGGATGCTCTGCAGAGCGAGACAGAGTGAGGCAGTCCAGCTCTTGTGCTTAAAACTCACTTCAGACCTCCTTAATAAGTTCAGTTGCATTTAATATAAGCACCCAGGAGAATCTAAGCATCATGTTTGTGTGCTTGAGGCACCAAACAGAGAGAGTAACATGGTTTTCATCAGGTGCCTCTAATTTGTCCATTTTTAATGTTGCACTATGTGTAACACTACTTGAATTACCGCCCAGAACACATTCTCCTCTTAAACTACTTTAGAGGTAGTAGAAACCACACAAAGCAGGACTGCTAACCCTCTTTCCTCCTTAAATCATTTCATATTTCGCAGGTCCTACAAAACGCTTTGCAGTTCAGGAGAACAGTCTCTCTGGGACACCACACATCCCATTTTAAATAATAGCCCAAGTGTCGCCTGGAGGAATATTAGTAACATTTGCCAATTCTAAAAGGTTTATAAAAGAATTTCCCATTATAGGATTTTGCAAAGCGGCCATTTCAGCATCATTTATGCCTTGTTACGTTTCAATGTCTTTCTAAGTTTATTTGTAATTTCTAAAAAAAAAAGAAAACACTTGGTCCAGGAGAGAACTACCAATTCTCTTTCTAGGAAAGATTTTCCTCCAAATGAGAATACTGTAGGGTTTCTGGTGCCTTTGTTTGCATTGAGCTCTTTGGTCCAACAGAATCATCAGCATCCTCCAAAGTGAACCAGGGCAGCTGCCTGTCTGGCAGGGTGAGCAGTGGGGAGGGCTTGTCCAGCAGCTGCTGTGAGATGCTTTGGTTTCCTGGGGTTTATTCATGTCTATGAGGCAAACTGTCTGCAGTGAACCGCAGGGAGAGTTGTGAGCCCAGCTGAGCTGAGACTGGTACCAGTTTTGGTGACTGGGACCCACAGCTGAAGGACATTTTCTCTGCACAGTCACTCCACTTGTGTGGCACTGGCTCTGGTAGCTGCAGTGCAGCTGTGGCATGAAGGAGGAGCCCGTGGACCCACTCCAAACATTGAACTGCTTCAACTCAACCCACATGGAATCAGAGAGTGATGCAGCCAGAGCCAGGCCAGTCTTACCTTGGTCCTTGCCCTCGCCTGGGCTATTGGATGCTTTGCCTTTCCTCTTCTCCTGTTCTGCTGCTCCCCTTAGCTGGCAGCAGTGAGGCTGCAGCTCTGCCTCCCAGCAGCCTGCCCCTGCTCTCATCTCAGGGGCGCTGATGGAGGACAGAGTGGGAGAGGAGCAGAAAGGCTCCAGCTGGTTTTGTTAATGCACAGCTGGATCTGCAGCCCTGGCAGGTGTGAACATCAGGGCTCAACTTATAATTGGAGTGGATGTAAAGCAGCAGGAGGTGTTCAGATGGCAAGACTGATCTCCTGTGCACTTCACTGCAGAGGCTGGCAAAATGTTTCCGATTAGAGTCACTAACACTGAGCACCTGCATTAAACAGGCTTCTAAACTGCTCCTGGTGCAGGGGCTCAGCTTCTGCCTCTCCCTGCCAGCTCCTACAATTGCTCCATCCCTGGCCTGTAGTACCAAGTAGACTCCAGGCTAGAGGATGCTGCAAGCTTGAGGCTTCCCAGGCTGGAGAGGAATTCAAATTCAGAGGTCTCAGCTCTTGCTCAATTCACTTTTGAGTATATAAATGGAAGGGGGGGGGGAGGAGGCCTCTTCTCTAAAAGAAGAGTGAATATAACTTGATATTTGGATAGTGAACTTCTTGTTCTGTAAAATGTTCTCCAAGCATGTCGTACCTCTTCTGGGATTCAAGAGACCAGCCTCTAGTTTTAGGAACTACCTCTGTGAGAAACTGTGGCCAGTGGACCAGGTTCTGGGAATTTGGGCTTTGTTGAGAATGAAAAATCTTGGCACTCAGGGTCTATAAAGCCAAGGAGCAGAAGAGGTCTAATACATTGGTTCTTGGAGAATCAGCCAAAGGCAGAGTGCCCATGCCTCAGTGCTTCTGATTCTCAGCTGTAGCATAAATTCACTTCCTTCAGGACTTAAACCGAGGCACCAGCCCAGCCACTGTGCCCAGCTGTGGCACAGACACACTCTGTGCTGCTGTCTAGGGTCCATAAACCCCTGTGCAGAGGCAGGGCAGAAAGCCACGGGCAGTAGCATCTTAAACCACTTCACTGAGATTTTCCAGAGCTCATTTGTCAGAGCCTGAGGTCTTTAACTGAACATAATCCTCCCTGAGCAAAAGGGCATCAGCGTTGTATGGAAACACTGGAGATATTTTAAAGAGTGCAACCACAATGTGCAATACAGAAACCACAGCTGTTTTTCTGTACAGAAAACTCAGTTGAATCTTCCATATTTCCCCAAAGCCCCAGATGTTTGAACTCCGCAAGGAAACTGAGAACTTGGGGTGGCATTTTCTGCATGCTTTCACCCTAAAAAGGCATAAGGCACTGTGGCTGCATGACACTGTTAGACCCAGCAATCCTCAGAAACCTGGGGAAAAGAATGGAGATGGGCATAACAGGAGTGGAGGGGAGGGAGTGGAATGGATGTCATAGCAATTGCTGGAAACACGACTTTTTGATAAACAAGCAGCTAACTTAAAAGCAATTTGATGGCACAAACATGATAGTCAACACTGGAATGAGCTGAAAGGCAAACAGGAGAGGTGACAGCAGTCAAGGAATGTGTGGCACCAACTGTCTGTGACCTTGGCAGAAGCTGGGCCTTGGTTTCCTATACCATGAGATGGAGAGTAGTACTTCCTTATCTCACAGGACTCTT
Organism: Mystacornis crossleyi; assembly: GCA_013400655.1. NCBI lineage: Eukaryota > Metazoa > Chordata > Aves > Passeriformes > Timaliidae > Mystacornis > Mystacornis crossleyi. Next base: position 209,452 of record VYZQ01007745.1, on the reverse strand, counting down.
GTAAGTCTTAATTAATTTATGTTCATAAATCACTGTGAGAGTTCAAGTAGGAGTATCCATTTACTGTGGAGCTGAAAATTATATAATCATTATATAATAATTTTTTCTCTTTGATAAATCACAGCGCAAGCTAAATATTTTACCAAGTTAGAACCTTCATCTTAATTTTGAACAGAAAATACCCTAATATTGAAACAAAGTATTAAAACAAAGTTAACCACATAAAGGCTTTCCATGTCCAGACTTGTGAACTTATAGCCTAGAGTCATGATGACTTTCTATCAAATCTATGTGTTGGAGTAAAATACCAATGATTGTAATCCTAGGGAAGAATCCCAAGACTGCAATATACCTTAAGGAGAAGGAAGTGAGGAGCGGTGCTCTCTGTGTCTAGGAAATATTTACTTGACAAATATTTAGCGAGCTTGGAGGTATTTTTGAGAAAAAAAAATGGCATGGATTCATGTTGATGAATGTTTTGCTACTGATTAAATCTGAGCCTGTATAAACTGTGTGGTGACAAAGAAACCTGAGACTGTAATGAGGAAACAGTTGGGTAGGATGTGAGAGATTGAAACCACAGATATTGCCATCCCCAGGAGAAATACCTTGTTCTAAGGACTGGAAATTAGTTTGGAACTATTGGATTCCATTCAAGGAATAAGTCCTATTATGCACAATATCTCCTAATCTTTACCCTAGAAATTGCCTTGAAAAGCCAAATCTTGCATTGCAATAATTAAAGGAAAACATATGTGAAACAAGACGCTTATTTCTTGTCTGGGCTTTCATCAGCCTGTCCGGTATAAAACGTCCCTGTGTCTCCAGTCAGTATAGATCAGCTTCCCTCTGCACACCCCCAGATGGAAAGTGGCTCTGAGAATTTCATAGACACAGGATTTCCAAGGCACTTAATTTTAATTTTGGTTGTGCAACCTGGCCTCATCATTCAATATTCATTTATTTATGCATTTAACCTTCTTGGTGTGGAGTCCCACTAATTTCTCTGAGAGACTATGTTCAAGCTGCTCCCTAAGTTGTTGTTGAACCATATTTCTTGGCATGTTATTTTTTAACAGAGGCCAAAAGTTTTGAAAAGTGGCAACCTAATAATGAGTTCCCTAGTTCCTGGCTTGGACCCTTATTTAAGCAACAGTGGGTGTGTAATACATTTGGACATAAGGCTGCCAATATAATATGTCCACCTAGTCATCAAAGCTAAGTTATCTTGGAAAAATTATGAATAAGTATAATGGTAAAAAAAACCCCAAACCAAAAAACTTGTTGCACTACATTTATGTCTTTCCAGGGTAAAAGTTTACCATACCCTGGGTAATTTCTCTTTGACATTAATAAACATTTTATTGCAACACACTTAAGTCATGTTGTATATCCCTGCTCAGCAATATTGACACTCAGAGGTCAGGACTGCGTGAAATGGCCTCGATCCTGTGAAAATACAAATCGGATCTGTGGTCAGCCAAGGCTAGAGTTTCATACACAGACCTAATTGGCCATTGGAGTTTTTCAAGCATTTCCTTTCTGAAGCGTTCTTTGCTGCTCTGCTGCTGGTTGCAAAACTTTGTTCTTCACAAGAAGGAAACTGGTTATACTAAAGTCACAAATGCCCTGTGTGTGACAGGTGAGGCTATGCTGGGTACAACTCAGCAGGACAAGCTCTGGCTGGGCACAGCCCCAGCTGAGAGCAACAAGCACAGGGTCACCTGCATCCCCTCATCGACCCAGAGCAGGCAGTCAGCTGTCCAGAAAACTCTCCCTGCTCCTTTTGCCAGAGTTGCAAACCCCATAAGAAGAAACTGAAGGTCAGAGCCATTTCCAGTTGTGTCCCAGCATCTTCCTGGTGGGATTTCAAACCATGGGAAAAGGCAGAATGATCCAGGTTAAAACAGAGGCATAGCTGGGAAAGGTCTGAGTTCAGCTGGTAACTTTTTGGACACAGGCCCTTCCTTTTTATTCCCAGATATCTCCTCATCACATCTGACATTTTGATCTGCAAATGCAGATTACATTAAGGGCTGGTAGCTATGCTGAAATTAACAATCAGACATGCTCACTCTTATAAAACTTATTTTTTCCAAAATACTGCACATGTCCAAGTTTGTATGGGTAGTCTGGATAATCATTATACCTTACAGGGAGAAGAATTCCATTCAAAATATTGAACTATTGTGGAAAACATCAGTGAGATATGCACCTAGCTGCTTCAAAACGTGATGTGATATTGAAATGTCTTGGTTCATATTAATTTTAGTTCACCTCAGTTCCTCAAGTGGCAAGGCTGTATTTCCAAAGCTACTCAGGGTGAAGGTTGAAATTTAAAAATAGAGCAGTCCCCAAAAGGGAATGGGAAGTGTTCAGCAGAACCAGGCTTGCTCTCTAAGGGTGTTCGCAGGCAGTCAGTGTTAGGAGGAAAGGGTTGAAACCAGATGCTCTGCCATAATTGCTGACCCTGAATCATCCCTCAGTCCCTTGCTAAAAATGTGTGAGGTGTGTATTTGTTGCTCTCCAACTGCTTTCCTTTGAGTGTCCTTGGAGCAGTCTGGCCCTGGAGCAAAGCTTTAATTGCTTGTGTTTTTAAGTGCTCTAAAATCCACCTGTGTATTTTAGAAATATGTTCAGAGGAAAACCAAAAGTAGTTAAATGGTTTTAACACTTTTGAAACCACTGTAGAAATAAGAGATAGACAGAAAGACTGGTAAATGTAGCTATGGATTTATGGACTCAGGGCCAGAACTGTAACAAACACTTTTTTTAAATTCACAACTGAAAATTTTAAATATAGCATAAAAGCAAGATAAAAGAATTTTTTGTTTTGTTGATTTCACTGTATGTCATTTGAAATGTTCCCTGAAATCAAGTTTAACTTCAAGGTTCTGTTTCTCCCCATTTTGAATGGAAACAAACTATAGTGATCTTGAAAATTTTTAGTTTTGTCCGGAAAATTATAAAACAAAGCAGCTGGATCTTATCAATTTTTCCCATTTTTACTTTTTGTTCGAATTTGGCAGATATTTTTGTTTTATGAAAGTTATAACATTGGTGGAGATTTAACCAGAGAGGCATTAACTTTCCTCATAACACTGTTGTTCCACCTCAGCCCCAATGACATCCTTAGTCCTGCTTCCTGGGGTTGTTTGCTCAGGAGGTTCCTCAGGCCTCTCTTATAGCAAGAAGCTGATTTTAATAATCAGACTTCTCTTTAGGCATGTGGCTGGGGAAATTGTCTTCAAAGCTGGTAGGGCCTGAGGCAGACCTGGGAATGGAAACTGAGGATAATGTGATTAAGGGTTTGCAGGAATAGACCAATCCCTCAAACAAACTGGGGTTTCATGTTAAAAAAAAAAGGCTAAAATTCTTTGGCCTAAGTAGGCTGCTTCAAAAGCAATTATGCTGGGGAATGAGCTAGAATAAGTCTTGCAGAAGTACAGGTCCACAGGCACTATGTAAACAGTATCTCAAGGCAGAGCCTCTCTTCCTTGCCCAGAACAAGGATAGACAGCTATGATTATTTACTTCCACTGGACATCCTGACAGGGCTGAGCATATTTTTCCCTTTCCCTGCTCTATAATTTATCAGGGAATACAATCAGAGAAAATCTTCAGCAGTCACTGNTTTAAATTGACAGGAGCAGCAAAAACATGTATCTGTTTAACTATCTGTGCTGGTGCAAGAAAAACCTCCAAACCTCCGGCAACCAAAATCTCCTAGGAGCAATCCTGCTCAGTACTGTAGAGGGTACTGAGCTCCTTGCACTCCCACAGGATATTTTGAATTTCCAGTACCTCCCAAGAAGAGGCACGTAAATGGTGCTGCAGCCCTGAAACCTAATGCATTCTGCTTGTGTCCCCCTCTATTTAGTTAGAAAAGTGGTAAACATTGCAGAGCTTAACCTTGTAACCTCAGCCAATTCACATTAAGTTAGCAAAATGGGCCAGAATCTAGAAACAATCAGCATTTGTGGCTTTCTAGGCCTTTTAAGCTCATTTCTCTGCAATGCAAACCTCCCTCTCCAATGATTTGTTCGGCTTTAAGTCCTCTGAATTCCAAGCTTTTATGTTATTACAAGCTTCCTTTTACTGGCTGTGTCTGTGCCAGCAGGTGCATGAACTGTGAGGCCCATGGCAATGTGCATTTTATTACTTCCAAACAGACCATATTTTCTGATTCTTACAAGTTCTGGAGCTATTACTCGATATTTGGCTATTAAGGTTACAAGAGCAGAGACACCTCACTTCTGAGCCTGTAGCTATGACTATCAAAAAGGCTACTGTGTAATTGCTGTTTGAAATGTGTGTGCCAGCTGGGAAACCTGCACATGTGGAAAATAGCAGAATAAGGAATAAAGAGACGTCATAAATTCTGCTAAGAACCAGCAAGATGTTTCAACCAGGATTTCTGTTTGTGTCAGAAGAAAACCATTCTAGTGTAATAAAGCAAGCAGGGTTATGCTCCTACCAGACTCTGCTTAGGAGGGGTCCCAGGCAGCTCTAGCACTGGGCTGAGGAAGCTCAAAGCAGCATCCCGGGGCTGTCATTCAGGAATGAGCACACTTCTCTCCATCACCTCCAAAGGAGCATACCACCTTGCTTGCAGTGGTTTGCTGCCTGTGATGCTGCCTGCTGTTTCTGCCTGGTTTTGGTTACATGCTCTGATTTTCCTCTGGTAGGAAATGTAAAGAGGGGACTGTCTATAACTAGTCAGAAAAGGTCTTTCAGAGAAAAACGTCAACTCTGTTTTCCAACCCAAACAATTTTATGATTCTATGATGATAAGAGAGTTATGCTTTGCTCTATTTCTATCTGACTTACATCCAGCCAACTTCTCTATCCTCCCCAAAATATCCTTCAACCCTGTTGAACTTGGTCAAAAATAGAAATCTGGAAAAGTTTAATCTGTGCTAAAAT
>VYZQ01007745.1:192157-204036 GCA_013400655.1 Mystacornis crossleyi | reverse complement strand
AAATGTAAAGAGGGGACTGTCTATAACTAGTCAGAAAAGGTCTTTCAGAGAAAAACGTCAACTCTGATAACCATGAAAAAAAGATGACTTTGTTGGGTTGCCATTAAAGTGTGTGTGTGCAGCTCTCCTCAGAGCTATTTCTGGTTTCTATTTAAACATTCCAAGAACAGTGGAAGTCCATTTACAGGAAATCAAATAGCAGACAATAGGGAAATACCTCAGCAGGAAAAAGCATAGGCTTTTATTTACAAGGAACTAATTCTTCTAAGCAAGGGAGAGCAGAGACACAGTGTCAGACTCCCTTTCCCTTCCCAAATGACTGCTAAAAGGGACAGACACTGCACTTTGACAAAATGTTTACATATGGCCTCCCCAACAGTCAGACGGACTGTTGCTGAGAGCCAGGAGTGAGCAATAAATAATGCCACTGACTTTCACCTTGCTGCAAAAACTTTCCTCTTGGAAGACAGGAAACCCTTTTGGGCACTCTTCACACCTTGGGAAAAAAGCCTTTGCATAGTACAGGGGAATTGGAATGACCTTCAAGAGAGCTGTGATGCACAGCTGAACCTAGTCCAGAGACCACTTATTTGCATCCTTGCTCTGTCAAGCGATGAGACTTGAGGAACATGTTCCTTTATTACAGTGCTCAGTCAGATTTTGCATTCGCCTTTTGGAAGAGAACACTCCCAGGAAGAGGGCTGTGATTCATTTTGTGCCTGCTTTTAAGAGACTGTGGTGGAGAAAAACACATTTCTATTTTTCTGCAAGTTGTTAAAATTGGGCAATTGTAAGTGATGGTCTTGCTGACACTCATACAGATTTTGTAGCCTGCTGATGCTCTTAGCAGGCTGAGAGACTACTGGTTATTTTCTGCAGGCACATATCCTCGACCAAACCTTTAAATAAAAGCATTCCTACACCCACTTGTCCTTCTGAGTCCCTTTTCAACATCTCTCTCCTGCCTGCAGGCTTTTATAGCCTGTGGTCTGTTTATGGGTTTAGCTTTACAGCCAGTCTAATTAGGTGCTGTGATAAGGATAATTAGGTAATTAGGATAATTTGGATAGCACAGTATGAGGCTTTTCAAACCTCTTTTCTGGAGAGCTTTGTCTGCCACAGTGTAGTCAGTGACACTTGTCCGATCTAATGGAAAACAAAAAGCCCAAATATCTCTGAGCATGATTGATGGTGGAGTTAACATCCAAGCCAGAGGGCTGAGAATGAGTAACTTGGAGCCACACTCTGAGGGCTGAGCTCACACAGTCACAGCTGAAAGACACACAACATGACAGCTCACAGCATCTTGCAGGTTCCAAAATGAGCACTCAGACCCCTCTGTTCCTCACCTGCTGAGTTTTGATAGAGACAACAGTGAAGCACTATCAAAAAATTATAAAGAAAGCATGGAATTCTCCTGCCTTTAATATCCTCAAATCCAACTGGAATGCTTTCCTGAACAATATGCTCCAGCCAAATACAGTTATAAGCCACATAGTAGGAATGACTAGAAACTTTCTTGTTTCTCAGAGAGGGTGAGACTGCGAGATCCTGAGCCTCTCTTCTCTGAACGCCTGTGACTTGATGGACTTTCTCTTGTAGCCCCTTTTTCTCATTCCCTCTTCTGTTCATCTCCTAATTTATCTGTTGAGAGCATGGAAGTAGGAATGTCAATAGGATCATAATTGCAAAGAGAGGCCTTAGGTAGAAAAGTGTGGAAGCATTTCCCTGTTCCTAATTGCAACTGGTGACCATTTTGCAATATTCCAAATTGTTTCAAGAGGTGAAGTGTTGTCCAAAGACCATAGAGGACTGAAAAGCAAGACATAAACCAGGAATAAACAGGGAATTTGAAACAGGGAAGCAAGGTACAATGGACATAAAACAACCAATTGAATTTCCAGCATTCATCAGGAGGAAACAGCTGATATCCAATGGAGTCTAGGCTGAGGAGGAAGAAGATACAGTATTAAACATGCTGCATGTTCATGGAGAAAGAAATGTGAAGGCTAGTAACCTATGACATTTCTAGTTCATGAAAAGAAATTATTCAGCATGGAAAAGAGGTTCCCTGAGATTCTCAGAAACTTTCTCCTCTGTGTCCGTGATGGCAACAGGAAAAAGCTGAGCAAGGGGAGCTGAAGGGAAGCAACCTTCACAGCTGGAGCACCACATGGGAACTCCCAGGGACAGGTACAGATGCAAATGCCTGACACTCCCCTTCTCTGCCCTGTGATGTGCAGGCCACATCTGGAGACAGAGCAGTGTGGAAGGGATCACAGCTAGGAGCTGAGATAAGACTGTGCAGCCCCTCAAGCAGTTGGCCAGAGATCAGTCCCAAAAGCAGAGCTACAGAAAAGATCCGAGGTGAAGCTGAAACACCAGCAAGTGTCTTGAGAGCCTGCCTTCCTGCAATCCCAGGGCACAGAGAGAAATAGATTTCCTAAGAAATTGGTTTACCAAGGTTTTAAACTGGAGACAGGCAAGGATCCAATCTATATAGGGAAAACATGCAAGATTCCTGCCAAATACAAGCTGAATTACAAGAAACTATGGGCCGGAGCTCCCCTAACCTGCAATACATTCGACTGGAGTGATTCAGGCAATACTGCGGGGGTAGAAGTCTCCTGACTTTTGCATGAGGGCTGGTCTCACACAAGTGTCATTCCTGATGAAGAAAAACCTGCATTCCCTCTCATGTCTGCAAAGCAGATGAATCAGGGATTTCCTGGTTAGGGAAGACCAGGCACTCTTCAATACAAACAGAAATCTTGGCGCAAGGCTAAAAGCCAAATCGGTTCTTAACTTCTTCCAGCAGTCTCCTGGGTTCTTCAGAGTTATTAGTCTTTGTAAATATGTGCTACAATTAGCTGGACTGATTGCCCAAACATATATTGACTAGAGCTGCTCAGGACATTTTTACTGAAGTGATTGAGTAAATATTTTTTCCCAAAATAATCTGTAGTGATGATAACTGTTCTCACCAATATTTATAACGTTTTTAACATTTAAAAAAAAGTTTATTTACTTTCCTCTGGTTTTAGTGATTTGTTGACATTCCTGTGTCATTTGGTCTTCCAACTAGCATGCCGTAACTTATTGTAGAAGAGTTGTGGCAGTTATATTTTGGGATGAAAAAGAAGGATGTGTGTGAGGAGATGAAACAAAGGGGAAAGTGGACACCAGCACACAGTGTGTTCATTAGGTGAGATGATATATGACATAAGAGACGGCACAGGATGTGATAGTTATGTTACAATACCTGGTGTAATAGCTTTTATTTTTTTTAAATTAATAGGGGCGGCTGCTACTTCACGACAACTGAAACATCCTGTCTTTTCTGGATTATGTCTCCTACCAGTGTTAGTGTATCCTACCATTCAGAACAAAGAAGTACTCATAAATTGGATGAGCAGCTATTGTTTAAAATATTTTAATACGATTCCCGCTGAAGACTGGAATGGCCATGTCTCAAGAAATGATGTAAAACTAATAACAGTAACAGAAGAATAAATACATATGAGACCCTTTTTTTCCCCAAAAGGACATTTTTTTTCTGAGTGTTTACAATAAAATATTCAGTGGGGTTTTTTCATTCTGGCTCAGAATGAAAGGAGACTTCCAAATTTTGCACTGGTGACATGAGCTAACAGCAGTACCCATGCATAGAACTGCCATGTTCATACAGAAGTGCAATGTTTTGTTGCTGCTTTATGACTGTTGTCCAGTTTATGCATCCAAGGGAGTGTTTCACTCTGACTGAAGTAGACCTGTTTACACTGACTGAAGTAGACCTGTTGTACCCAAGCTTTGTGTCCCCAGCAACAGCCAGGACCTACTTCTCCTTTAACAGTTAGGGTTCTTTTACCTTCTTTCTTTCAGGCTGGATGTTCCTTTCAAGATACATGTTATCAATACTCATGATGGATTTAAGTATTACTGTTATCTCTATAAATGTCCATTCTGTTTCTGAGTTCTCTCCCTCAGTGACATTTTCTGGCAGCAAATTACACTACGAAAAATGCAATTAAAATGAGTAGTATGTGCTTTTGCTGGCTTTGAATTTGTTTCACTGAATTGTCATTTGTTTGGTTGAGGATTTTTATTTTATAAGCCAAGGAGAGGCGTATTTCCCTGTCTCTGTTCCCTGACACTTTTATTGTTCATACGTTTTATCATTTATATTCTACTTCTCTACTGCTTGAAAAAATGACAGTTAGCAATTTCTTCTCAGAGATTTCTCTTCTAGGTTCTTCGTTATGTTCATTATCATTCTCCAAGGTCTGTGTATAGACGATGCTTTTTGAGATAAGCAATCAGAAATGGACACTGAAACTGGCTGGAAATTTGCTGTGTTTTCATCAGAACAAGACAAAGTATTTATGCTGGAACAAATTTTGTTGAAAGACACACCTCCATTTTTAAAAAAAATTTCTAACACCTGAAAAAATCAATAGAGCAACATTTTATCACTTGAAAAAAAGTTGGAAAATGTACTTATTTCATGTAGCAAATACATTATATCCATGTTTGCAAACAAAATTAAACACTCACGGTGACCAAAAATAGTTTTAGGGCATTTACGTGAAGAAATTTCTGGGCAATACTTTCAGGATAAAAGTTACACACTAAAATTCCTTGCCCATATCACATTCATTTCAGCAAGTCCAGCAAACACTGTGGTATTGAGATAGTCTACCTTGCAGCAGCTAAATGCTATTAACTTATTAGGAAAAAAAATGAGAGATCTTGGTCTGTCAGACATTTCAGGCAATGCAACTGATGTGTGCACAAATGTATCATGAATGATATGAAGAAATCGAGGCCCTAAAGCTGTGAAGTATCTTGTGTTCAAAGCTTCTACTGCTTTTGGAAGGAGGTAATTTTGTCTGGAGCACAGCAACATATGACCCAAATGGGCTATTTCAGGAGGTCAGGCAGCCCTTGCCAAACTGTTCCCCTTGAGCTGTCAGACCAGTGGGGTTCTCCAGGTGTTATTAATGCTGAAAGCTTTTTGCTTGGACTAGCATGGAGAGATAGGGATGTCTCCTGGGAAGTTAAAAGGCTGCTTTGCACATAATAAAAGATGCTTTAATACCATCCCATGGAGATTCATCTTGTTTCTAATCTATCAAAACTAACTTGTGCCTCAGGGGCCATTGGAAAATTGCCCAACTGGCCTTGCCCATTTCTCATTAAAAAAAAAAAAAAAAAAACAACAGGAAAGTTTGGCAGCATCATCATTTCATGAATGAAGCAGATTGATGAAAACAACATTGTAAGTTTAATGGGGTCTATACTTACAAGCATTAGTCCCACTCTGACCCCATACTCTAGACTCCTGCTGACCTGGGGGTTAGGTTCGTCTGAAGATAACATGAGTTTCTACACCAGTCCCCAGATTTATTCAAGCTTGTGTTGACTTTCAGGCTGTCTGCCTAAAATATACATGGGGAAGGACAGATTGCTCTCTGCACCAAGTGCTGTCTAAGGGAAGTGTCTGCGGAGTTTTTGGTTCTGGGCCAAGTTTCCTGCTGTCTAGCATTAGGGCTTTGGCAAGGCAGTCTGGGCCTTGTCACAAAGAGAATCTATAAAAAAGGTTTTTCCCTGTCATCACACATAATTAAGGACAACATTTTAATCAGGCTGCTCCCACTTAATTTCGGTGCTTTGTGTAGCTGCCCTGGACCTGCTGTTTTAAATAGATCCTGTGTATTTGTCAGAGTGGGCCAGACTCGGAAGATGAAACCTCACTGCAGACATGGAGAAGTCAATTATTGTATGAGGAAGGAATGTGCTCATGTCATGGTGTGTTACAAAATAACCATGGTTAGATGGAGGAGGGATTGATTGCTGTGGTACCGGGAGCAGTCAGCTCTAAACTCTGGTAGCTTGCTGTGGTTTAAGAGACCACATGGAGAGCTGAAGCTTTCAGAATCAAATCTCAGGGCTGGGCAGGCAATTTTGATTGACTGATAATTTTACTTCTATTTAAATAATAAACAGAACAATAAAAAGCATTTTTAGGTGCCTCGCACATGGAAAAATATTCCTAAAAACTCAAAAGGCCTGTTTTTATTGAAAAAAGAAACCAAAGAAGAACTCAACCAGGAAGATATGACTAGTAACATTTTGATCACTCACCGCCCAATTGCTCCAAAATCTTTTGCCAAAAGTTGTTTTTATTCTGCAGCATGCCTTGGAAGTCTCCATTTTTAGACCCTATCAGCTCAAGGTACAGGAGAGAAGAACATTTGCCAGACTTGTGGAGGCTTAAAAACTGTTTGGTATATAGCCAGAAGTATCCCAAGGGAGCACTCAAGGAAAGGAAACTCATGAAAGGAGACGATCCTTTCATTGCTGGGCCGTGGCGATCCCTTATTTTAAGTGCTGTGGAGAAGCCAATGGGCAGACCTCATATCTCGAGTTCACTGTGCTGTGATCCACCCAATCCATGATGAATTTTGCTCCAGGTTCAGCTTGTAAACTGAGGCTCAGTATGGGAAAAACAAAGCCAGTGTCACCCCAGTTTTCAAAAAGGGCAAGAAGGAGGACACAGGGAACTACGAGCCAGTCAGCCTCAGCTCAGTCCCTAGAAAGACAGTGGAGTGCCTCATTCTTAGGAGATCTCTGTCCTTACGGATGACAAGAAGGTGATCAGGAATAGCCAGCATGGATGCACTACAGGTAAATCATGCTTTACCAACCCGATTGCCTTCTACAATGAAACAACTACCTGCACTCCAGCATGAGTGCATGGGTTGTAAAATATATTGAGCAGCTTTGAACACAGCTGGAGCCACATTTCCGGTTTTGACCCCAGCACTGCCAGTGAATCTGATACACAGGTGGGTTGAGGGCACTGCTGAAAGTACAGCACAGACATCCTAAGAGTCTGGACCATCAGCTTTATGTCCTAATGATAGTCAACTAGATTTTCTACTGTCTGAATGAATGGCTGCCCAAAAGGCTGCATGACAGTCCCAACAGGTCCCATGCAGGACCATAAGATCTGCTGCTGCTGGCATATCTGTGTGAATGTGTACAGCTGCGAATTCTGGGCTGAACACAACACACAGGTAACTTAATTTAACAAATCAGCACCAGTAAACAGGAGGCAAGAGATAAATTCTTTCACCTATAGCTGTTGTTTTGGAATGCTCACCAGTGTCTCTCTTCCTGTGAGAGGGGATGGGCTGTGCTGCTGCACACCTTCAGGTCTCCAGCAAAGGGCTGGCTCTAGCTGTGATCTTCCCCATAAGACCCACACAGGCCTCAGCAGCATTTTGAGGGCTGGACAGCTGGTGGGGAAGAGAAGCTGCGCTGGCCTGTGTGCTGCCTGGCTTGGCTGATGGTCTCCAGTGCAGTTCTAGGCCACAGACCTGTCTCACATGAGCTTGCCCAGAAGAGGCACACAGTGTCCAATATGATGGGACCTGCCAGACTTTCAGAAATTCCCTGTCTTGGGATTCTTCATTCTCCCTGTGGTGGTCAGTTCAGGTTACTAATAAGTCAGCCGTGCCAGTGATGTTGGTTTCTTGTCAATGATTTTGGCCATCACCCACTAAAAATCTCTTTCCTAGTTCCTACTCCAACCACAGATATTCACAGCAGGGGAATAAAATAACTGGATTGACCAGAAATAGGAGATTGGTAAGTCAGCAGTGGAAATCCCCTTTTGGCAACTGCTCCATCTGTGGATAAATGCTGCAGGAGAATTGTGCAAAGGGGACATCACTGTTGCCAGCACCGGCCTCCACTGGACACTCTGTACTGCATCATATTTCAAGGACATCTGTAAACATCATCCTCTTTCCATCATGTCAGGTGCTTGACAGGACTAGAGAGGATTTACAGCTAGGCAATGTGGGAAGGATCAGCTGAGGAGATGCTCCTCTTCTCATTCCAGAATGGCTTGCCAGCAGGTTAGCAGTCTTACAGTCCAAGCCTTCACAATCCCACATTTTCCTAATTTATAGCATAGAATCACCTTGTGCATGCATTTGTCTTTGCAATGGAACAAAATGGAAACACTTGCAAAAGCTGTACTGATATCTCAACAGCAATGAAAACAACCCTGTAGTATTTCCTAAGTGGAAAGAAGGAACACGTGGGCCAGTAACTTCATCTGCCATGCCAGCTGCATTCTCGGAAGGACCTGACTTGGCTAAAAGTTTTGGACCTCAGTAGAAGCAACCTGCAGAAAATGCAGATGAGCATCCAGAAACCCAGGCACCAAAATCACGGTTACAAAGGACATTTGATTGCCTGACTGATCACTGAACATTTCTCATTGCCAGAGAGTTCTTGAGCTCGACCCACAATAAGCTGTTCGGAAAGTAAACCTCTGACTGCAGTGAGGGAAGGGCTGTGACAAAAGCAGAGAGCAGCAGGCTTCAGGTGTTAGCAATCTGCTTATCTCAGTCAGTCACCAGAACAACGGGTGGAACTCCCAAGGTGTGTATTCTCTTTCTGCTTTCACTGTTATGTGCTCTATGATCTGTGGCAAGTCACTTCTTTGTCCATTTCTCAGTTTCCCTTTGTCTTCCCTAAGATGGTAACTTTTTCCAGCCAGGAACCTGTATCTCATTCAGGGCCTTTAGGTGCTACTGAAACAGAAAAATACAGCAGTACTGAACTCCTTTGAGACCTTGTTCTTACTCCATTTGCAGGCAGTCGCACCTCATCATAGTCGTGTGGATAAGGTTTGGATAACGTGACACACCTTACATACTTCCTTTTGAGCAGGGTGTTTAAGAGGCCCAGTATATTTATTTAATGAGATGTTAATTTACTGTACACATACTTTATGGCTCTGGACAAAGGTGTCTTTTGCATTTCCTAACTTCTTAAATAAGGAAAGCTTCCTCAGGGCTGCCTCAGCTCCATCCCCTGGTACCAGATGACCACAGGCACAAGTGGTGAAATGAGCCATGTTCTGGTGAAAGACAGCTGCCCTATCAGATCCTCCCTCTTGTGCACATCCCTGGCATTGTAGTCAGAATTAGTTTTTGCCAATCAGTGAAGTGTAAGCAAAAATGACATCCCTGGAGAGAAGCACATTGCTGACACCACCAATTATACTCCTGGTTTCTATAAAACATGCACACTATAGGGCCATGTTTATCTGCTGCCTCTCTGCCACCAGTCCCAGGACACTGTTTGAAGGCTTGACTGTGTGTCATTTGCCCTGTGTTGTCAACAGTTCCTGGGAATTCCTCTTTTGTTTGGTGAAAACTTTTGAGGAAAGAGTAAGAGTTTTATACCTGATGGTCCCAAGAAGGCCTCAGCGGTTGTGATGGAGAGCAAACTTACAACATGAACATGCTGCTGAGCCACAGAACACTAAGGAATTGAACTGGGTCAGCATGTTTCACGTTGCCATCCAGCTCTTCAAGCCAGCAGCTGACTTCTTGGCTCTGAAAAGCTCTAAGGTTATTCAATATATAACTATCTCTTCAGATTTGTTTTTCTAACGACAAGTCAAAATATGGTTTCAATTTCATCAAAAAAAAGTCCTGTTTATACAAGTGTTTGCAGTGGAGTTTTATGGTCTTTTCCCAGTTGGATCAGACCATTACATCGCACTCTGCCCAAGTTCGTGCTGTGTGTGCTGCAGCCAATGCTGATGGGGGTGAATGCACCTTACGTTCAGCACGTCGCTCTTCCTTCTTCTCGTTCATTATCACTCAGGGAAATAACTGAGGAAAAGCCAGGAAGACTCCTTAAGGCACATTTCCAAGTCAGGACCTGGGATGTGGCCAGGTAGTTTTCAGTAACATAACAGGGCGCCAGTTTCCCACAAAGCATTTCAAGAACGCGCCCTCCATCTTCGCAGTCCAGTTTCATCATAAATACTGGGGATTCACACACAAAGAACAAAGCCGAAGAACACATGGCAAAGCAATCAAATACAAAGTACTGGCATTCTAGAATTTCATTTCACCTCCGTGTTTTGGACTCTTCCCTTTAGAGAATTCACTTGGTCAGATGCATACAGTTGTTGAGTTACTATCATGGACAGGCTCAGCCTGCGATCAACACGTTGTTGTCTGCCTCTTCTTTCTTTTTTTTCTTTCTTTTTTTTGTCCCTTTTTTTTTTTTTTTTTTCCTTTTCCCACCACCCACTAGGATGGGGTTTTTTTTTACTACCAGCTTGTGAGATAGGAATTTGCACTGGAGCTCATGAATTACTCCCTTCACTTCTCCAGTTCCCTTATCAGCAAACAAAAACAAATCAGTAGAATTAAGCACAGTGAGAGAGCCACTGAATGTGCAAACACTATTTTTGCTCCCAGACTTGTGCACAGGGCAATAAAAACAACATTTCTGCAAATGAGAAACCTTTTCCTTTCACCAAAGCAGTCTCCATAACTGCAGCACTACTCTGGTGCCCAGGTAAATAGCTGCTGGCTGAAAATGCTCAGCTCCAAGAAAATCAAAGAACATATTTCAAATTGATATTGAAAAATACATTATGAACTGTTTATTTGATTAAGAAATAGTCTCCAAAAATAGACTAAAATTCCCTTCAAAGAATAGTCACAAATGGTAATTTGCCCATCTCTTCTCAGTGGAATGTCAACACAAACTGCACAGTAGACTGTAAAACTGTGCTCCAAAATTCAACAGGTTAGTTCCTTAGCACACACTCCAAACCAAATGGTGCTTTAAATCCTTTCGGCATCCCCCTCATGAAAATAAGAATATGAGTTCCTTAGAGTTGGCTGGCCAAAGGGAAACAGTATGTTTTCAAATCACACTGAAGTACTTATAATTATTTTTAGCTTTCCCACTATAAGATGTAAAATAATTTATTTTCTTTCAATTTTTTCTCCTGTATTTTTCTTTTACAGTAATTTTTAAAAATTTTATTAACCAATTTTATTGATTAGGGACCAATAACAATTTTTAAAAGTAAAAATCTGTATTTTAGACTATGATACCACAAAATTTTATTCTTTTTCAAGTTTTTCTTACTTAAAATGTAGCTAATATATAAATTTGTACAGTTTTTGTCATCACAAACACATATTTTTCAGTGGAAATTGGTTTGCCTGAGATGGTATGCATTGCTCAGCATCCATGATATGGAGGAAGCAGAGAGAATATTTTGAGCCCTTAAAGATTTTCAAATCAAAATACTGTTTCATTTGAAGTTTTTATAATAGTATATTTTAGTTCCTCAAATTAATTTCAGGAGTCAGTTCAGTGCGGCCATCAAAGATGAATGTAACCATGACTTAAGCACGACTCTACTCACAAATCCAATCCATTGCTGTGTCAAAATAAACACAAAGCTCAGCAGCACAGCTTTGGTATCCACATTTCTCTGAGCCATAGCCTTCACTAAAATATATTACTCCCTATATAAATGGCTACAGTTAGAATTTTTTAACCTCAGTTAAAACACAAAAACAAAGCAGGAATCCCTTTTTCCAGTCCTTACCCTGTTAGATTTATGATCAAAAATACGGTGTGTCTCTCAACAGGGGGAGGTCACAAAATGGTTTCAGCTAATATTGGAGCCTGTGAAAAAATGCATTGTTGTTTGGTTAACCAGTGTCAGACAATTAGGCAATACTCAAAAATCAATTAGTTATACACTATAGCCAAAGTGACATGTTTTCCTAACTGTGGTATATTTTATTTCCTCTTGGAGCCCTGATAATAGTTCTAACCAAGATATTTTTTAGTCTTTTATTACTCAAAATAGATGGTTTCTTAGAAAAAAAAGTTTTTCAAATCTGGAAATTATAGAGTTCCTAAAACATCCAGAACATCTTTAGAACAATTACTTTTGTCTGCCCTGGTCTGCATTTTCAAAAGCTTTTAGGTCAGTTTGTCTTTCTTCTTTTTCGTCTTTTTTTTTTTTTTTT
>VYZQ01007745.1:151798-192142 GCA_013400655.1 Mystacornis crossleyi | reverse complement strand
CTTCTTTTGAACTTCTGTATTTACGTTTGCTTCTGGCAGCCCTGAGGAAATGTGATTGTTTTAAAGCTTGCTGCAGAGTTTAAAAGGTTTTAATATGGGAGGCCAAAAGTAACATGTTACACAGTTCAGTGGATTTAGAGGTCCATAGAGCCTCAACCTCTGTCTGTGGTGATCAGGTGAAGCTGGGGTGTAACTGCAGCATAGGTATGCTGGTGATTTCTAGTGATTAAGGCAACTAATAAAAGGATTAAGGAGTGAAATGGTTCTGAGCTTGACCAGACTTTCCCCAAGGTCAGGACCATTTGTGCAGAAGGCAGTGTGTCTCACCGGTGTCAAAGGGAAGCATACAAGGTGTTGGTAGATATTGCCTCTACATAACTATCTCACATTTGAAGACAGATGGAAACCAAGACTGTTTTGTTCAAGATGTACCAACTAACACACTGGTCAGTGTAATGCACAAAATGGGAGTTCTGACACAGGTACTCCTTACTGCAGAGGTGTCACTGCCACAAAGCAAACTGGTCACCCTTGTGGCATCAAAGTCAGCAGCCACTGGCTCCAGGTGAGTGTGTGTCACCCCAAGAGCGGTGAGTGCCAACCTGCCAGCTGCTTTCCTTTGGGGAAGTTTTCTTTGGAGTGCCTCTGTGGGTTTTTGTGTGTCTCATGTATGGAGGTGGAGCTGAAAGTCAAACCTTAAATCTTAGAGCAAAAATTAATCTCACTCATAATCTCAATCCTAATTACAGAAAGGTTTAAATTGAATTTTAATCTGCTGGTAAATGTGAGTTAGCATTGATTCATTTAAACACTGTCACCATATTAAAATGAAAATAAATAAAGGCCTTAGGTTTGCTTCAGAGAAATACTTAGGCACACCTCTTAATACACATGTGTAAGTAGTTCTGCTAGAATCAGTGGGACTGCTCATCCAGCAGGAATGTCCCTTTGGTACACTGCTGGATCAAGATAACGAGTGATATATGGCTGGTGATAAGTTTTATGTTTCAGCCAACCCAGAAAGCGTCATGGGCAAACTCCTATTGTGTTTTGATCACCGAAGCTTTGATCCTGCTTCAACTGCATCTGGAAATCAGCATTACTTGGCTTCACGTGTGTGAGTGCAGGGGCTGCTCTGCAGTGAGGTGGTGGGAAACATTGCTGCAGAATCTACAGCTGTTGCCTCCAGAAGGAGTTCCTGGCACCAACATTCAAAAAGCACTAGGCTGGTAATACAAGTAAAGAAGGGCAGGAAAATGTTTTAACATCTCTTCTGTAACATTCAATTAATTAAATGACTGTCTGTATCCAGATCAGTGTTCTCAACTGTTTTGTTTTATTTCTAGTAGGAGGAGATTACATGCCAAGCTCTCTTTCATCTTTTTTCTTTAACCTGGGGGTACAAGCAAGATCTGATGGCCAAAACAAAAGCAGCCATTGTGTTGCAGCCTATGCGAGGGACTACCCTAAATACTCTGGCTTTTGTAGGTCTACTTACGAGTGGTCCCCAAGGCATGGGAATTAATGGAGAGGAACTCTTTTCTAATTAATCCAAAAATTATGTCCTCAGGTTCAACTCCATGCTAGTGAGAAAGGGATAAGAACCATGTCACCAACCAGGGTAAGATGACTGTCAGTCAGTTTTTTCTATATGTTGATGTAAATCAATCATATCCAGTGAGGACTCCCCAACCTGTTCACCAGCATGACTTCAGAAGTTGTGTAAAATGCACAGAGAAGAGCTACTCTGGTGAAATATCTGTGCAAAAGTTTTCTTTTTTACTTAGGGTTCGAAGTGCTTCTTTGTTTAAATTTTGATGCTGGGAGTGGGAAAAATGCCCAGTTATGTCAGGATTCATGTTAAGTCTCCTCAGTACAGCATGTGCCTGGCTCTGCTGGCCTGAGTGTCACTGAAGAGGAATGTATGTGGGCCAGGGACTGCTTTCATCAGCAATATTTGCTGATCACTGCAGTGCTTACAGTGGCAGGGGATCACAGCCCTGTTGCTTTTGGGGTTATGTCAAGGAGGATTTGGGAGGGAACTGTCCAGAATGATGTGCTCTGGTGTGTGGAAGGTCAGGGGAGGAAGCTGAGTAACTACAAGTCTGCTTTAGTAAAAGAAAATGCAGGTTTTCATAAAAATATAGTTGCTGTCCCAGGGAGGAGGGACGTATGAGAAGCCATGGTCCTCTTTCTGAGGAAGATCATGCTGCTGAGATGGTTGTGCCAAAGAGTAA
Organism: Mystacornis crossleyi; assembly: GCA_013400655.1. Lineage (NCBI taxonomy): Eukaryota > Metazoa > Chordata > Aves > Passeriformes > Timaliidae > Mystacornis > Mystacornis crossleyi. Next base: position 189,905 of record VYZQ01007745.1, on the reverse strand, counting down.
AGCATCACCCTAGCACCATGAGATCTCAGTCTGGTAGGACTCAGGCTGCATTTTTTAGAGTTTAAAATACAGTTCTAATCATACAGTCCAGTGATGGTGAAGGACTGAGAAAAATCTCTGTATCATTCAACAGAAATTAGAAGGAGCAATATTTTGCATGAAGTATGAGAAAACTGAGTCCGCAGTCTGCTTTTATGCTTGAGAATTTGAGAATATGAAACAGGAATATGAGGATTATTTTCAAAATATTTGTTCTTCAGAGACCTTTATTTGTTTAAAATTTCCTAACTCTAAAAGGAAATAAGGACACTAAACCGATAGGACACCACCTCCGCATCCTCACAGCTCCACTGTGTACACCTCTCTCCCCACAAGGAGAGCTGCAATCAGCACGACGAGGTACACTGCATCCCAAACCTGGCAAAGAGAAGTTCTGGCTCAGACAGCTGCCTGGAGATGCTCATTTTCCTCACAAAATGTGGCTGTGCAGAGGTCATTGATATCCCAATTCTCCTCCAAAAGTGGGGTTACTAAACCTTTGCCTTCTGGCCAGTGTGCAAGAGGCCTGTTTGATCTCTGTTTGTACATGATTTCCACTCATCCCCTTCCAGAGGAACTCGATGTCCTGTTGAAGAAAGCCCTCCCTCCTGAGACACAGCACAGACCCTTGGTGGGTGATCCTCTGCACACATGTTTCTAGGTAGGGAGTTTGCCAGAGAGAAGTGCGTGTGGCTTCCCACCATGCACTACGTTGGGGGTTTTGACAGCTGCACTGCAAGTTCTTGTCATTTGGTGGGGAGGAGGCATTGACAGAGGACAGAAGTCTCCATCTTGGATGTATAATTCCTCTTCCCTTTAAAATATGCAAAACAATCACCTTAAACTAGACATGAATCAGAGATGGATGCTTAAGATCCAGATTTTGGCTGTCCTCTGGAGTCTGGACCTTTAGTTCAGACTTGTTTGATAGCAAGGTTTGAACTGGAGTCAGGACACCCAGCGAGTGTGCATCCCAGGCCTGGCCAAACTTCACTGTCTCTGGGTCAGGGGCTGAGAAATGACTTGTGGGTCTCTTCCAAATCACTCATCGCTTTTCATCACCTCCCTGGTTCTTGATATTTCCTTTGCTCCCTATAGTAAAAGATCTCTTGAGTCCTCAAGAGGACATTCAGAGGCTCTGGGACATTATACATTGTCAATTTCTTCTTATTTCTCTTAATTTCTCCTTTTCTCCTCATTAGCCTTTAATTTTTTAGGGTTTTTTTAATGCCCAGTACTTATTTTCAGGTTTGGGAGAAATATTTTCACCAGCTGGTCTGGGAGATAACGGAGAAACGAGACTTTCTTCATTTCCTGCCATAACTGTCAGTTACTTAACTCTTTCTGCTGATCCTAACTTGACACCCTGAGAGAACTTCAAATAGTTTTCTTTCCTCCTGCGGTATTTCACCTCTAGACACCCAAAGATGCTCTTACGACTCCACAGATCGTCCTTTCTCCCTTGCATTTTGGCCAAAACAGAACTCACAATTTTTTAACCCCACATAAATCAGTCTTTTTAGCCATTCCATCATTTTGCTGTGCTCCTCTGAAATCTTTCAAATGTGTTCTCACTACTGTTACTGAGCTGTCCAGAACTGAATGCAATATTAATATCCCACACACTGTATATAGTGTCTGTCAGGCAAAGATTAGGAGTTTTATGAAGATTGATTATTTAAACCTTCCAATACTTCCAGTGATCATAGAAGTCACTGACTATTATTACCACAAATCTGAAAAATTCCATTCATCCACTTATCAAGGTCAATTCATGTTTCTGATGGTTGAGTGAAATGTTAGCTTTTCTTATCCTCACTACAGTGAGGGGTAAGCCAGTAGACTTTGGCACCCAGCCACAAAAAGCCTCATGTCGTAATAACTTTATGGTATTTGCAGGCTGGAGCTGCCAGCTCCAGGTTCAGTGAGTGCTCTGCCTGTTGACTGCATGGGAGGGTTCAGTGCTTCAGGCTGAGGAGTCGACCTCAAGCCAGCATGCTGGGAGAGGAGAGGCTCAGTGAGCACTCAAGAAGTGCTAATGGGAAAGATGGGTTTCAGATCCAATAGACTGGAATCTATGTCTGCTCTTTACTGCCCAAACCAGAAATGGGACATGGGGGAACAGGGCATTTCACACAACCTTTCTGAGGTCAGCAATCATTTTTTTGTCTGCATAAGACAGCTACTCTGCTTTTCCAGGCTGGTGCTCAGGTTTAAGTTCCTGCAGTACTTCAGTTTCCAGATCTTTGATTTACATCGAGTAAAGTACTTGTAAGGAAGGCTGCAACTAAAACGTTTCAGAATTGGATGTTAAAACCTGTGTATAAAACTGATTGTATTAAGATCAGCATTTTATGGCTGAACACACTGCATTAATAGAGATGAACAGTTTTTATAGCTCCTGCAAACATGTAGAAAAGAGAGGTAGGCTTCAGGTTTTGCTTCTGTGAAACCTTGAAACATTCCAGAAGAAAAGAACTTATGTGAGGTATATGTTGCAAAGATTTCAAGGGGCCACAGTTATATTATCTCCTTTTTCCAAGTGCCTTCCAAAGACTAGGCTTCTGAGGGCTGTGTCCCTTGGTCATGGCCTCAGGAGTGGGCTCCCATGAAGGCCCAACCAGCCCTTTCTGCAGTAACACAGGAATCCATGGTGCTCTTGGCCATAGAAAATGCTGGATATATATCCTATTCTATACACTCTTGTCCTCCTGCACGAAATGCAGCAGAGATGGAATGAGAATTGGCAGTGCTCTGTTTTCACAAAAGTAAATTACCAAAAAATAACCAAACAAAACACTTTTGCATAGAGAATTTTAATAAAAACATGTGTTTCTCCAATTCTGCGGAAAGTGGAGTTTATATTTTAATGAAAAAACCCTGTCCTGCCTGTATCCTTGCTTGGATAAAGCCCTGATTCCACCACACACTCTGTACAGCTCCCCAGACATTTCCAGTAAGGGGTCAGCAGTATCTAAAGCTTATTTGTTTCCTTATCATTGGCAGATGAATGAGACTTTTCAGACATGGCTATGCTTGGGAGCCTTTCCTGCTGTTCTCTGCCCATAGACTTTGCCTAAGTCTGTCCCAAACTTCCAGATAACTATTGCCACGTAGTCTGATGAGTTGGTGAATCCCACTGGGGGATCAGTCAGCTATATTTAAGTCTGACCCAGTACTTGAGCTTATCAGACGCTGTAGTGTAGAAGGGGGAACGACCAGAAAAAAATGTACATGATTTTCTGTAATTAATAGAAAAATGTAGATTGGCCATGACAATGCAAAAAAAACCCAGCTTAACCATTTCCTGGTTTTCCTCAGCATCTTTGTAGGTGATGGGTGAAAGTAATGAAAGACCAAGTAGTGTGAAGTCATTTCTGCCACTGCTAACATCCGCTTGCTGACACTCAAGACAGCAACTTGTAATACTTAAATGTTTGTACTTGAATGTGGAGCCACTGATCACTGTGGTAGGAAGCTGTAAATTAGGATGGTGGCTCAAGAGTGTCTGCTCTGAGATTCTAGTGGTGCTGGAGGATGTTTGCTACACTGGGGGAAGCAAGTTCTGAAGCAAGTCCAAGCTCAAAATCAAGCAGGACTGTTCTGAAGGAAGTAATAAGTGATAAGTGTGAGATATGAGACTTGAAATTATGGGCTGCTAACAACTCTCAAAGGCTTCTAGATTTAGTTCCTGGAGTTATCCTGGGCCAGATTTTCATGCCAACAAGTTTCCTGAGGAAAATATATCTGTTCTACACACACCAATGAGAGAGCACCGCAGAACTGCCATGGAAAACCAATTCATATGGAGTGCTTTCCAATAGTTTTGAAAGTTAATGGAAAGGGTCCAGTGGCTTAATTGTGCATAGCACATCACCCCTCTCTGAAAGGTTGCCTGGCTCTGCTAAGCTCATGAAAAGGACTAAATCAAATTCTCCTAAACTTGCAGTTCTTAATGGGGAACAGGAAATTCCCAGTTAACCTCTGGTCTATTTCCAGCTGCTCTTAATCACAATTCTATCACTAATTTGCTGATCTAATGACTTCTTCAGAACATCTTTTAGCAAGTTTTTATGCATACTGGAAGGTAACATTGGCTTTGTGCAGCTTGTGTAGGCTCTTTTAGATGTGAACAGTGGTGCCAACTTACTTCAGATTCACAAATTGCAGAAAGAGAAATTGTTGGCAGAACTTCTTCATCTTTAAGTTTCAAGAGAGATATTAACACTAATTTGATTTTTCCTGCACAGTTGTCATGGTATGAGGGCTAAGTAACTTTTTCTCAAAAAATTTTGAGAATACCTGAGGGAAAGTTTGGGACTTCATTTTTAACCAAACTGTCCCACAGTTACACCAGTGGCAGTTGTCTATTCTTGTGTATGATTGTGGCATTTTTAGAGGATTTAATCTGTATAGTATCTGTACCAGCTAAGGATTTTGGCATTTTCACACAGCTCCTGCCAGAATGCAGCTGCCTGCATATGATATTTTGCAGGCACAACAGCGTTTACATGCACTGGCCTTTAAGTATAAACTGGGATATTAAAGAGCAATAGTGGCTAGAAAATATAACAACATCAGTGTGAAGAGATCTGCCTTCAGGATATTATTTCTGTACACAGAGCATTAGTGTTTGGAGCACTGTGCAATCCATGACTGAGAAACTCTCACCTCACTGGTTAGTTTTTGATGTCTCAATGAGGCATGAAGACAGCAAATCCCTTGGTGGTTGGCTGGAGACATTGATTCATTTCACAGGTCTCAAGAGGGCAAAGACCGAACTCAATAACCTGAGAAGTGAACGTTTTGAGAAGTCTGATATGGAGTCAGGCCTCCTATTTGAGCTCCTGATGCTTACTCAGCTGAAAATTGTTCTCTTTGTGGAAATTTCTGAGAAGGCCAAAAATAACAGCATTCTGATCCTCTTTGGAATTCCCTACACCCATCCTTTCCATTCAGGAGTTCAGGATGCTAAATGAAGAGCCCAGCCTCTGCTCCTTCCCTTTCCCCTCTTGACGCCATGCAGGGATGCAGGGGAGTTGAATCGCAAGCGCAGCATGGAGGTACTCTGTTTCATCATGGGAAAGGGTGACTCCATGAACCGTGTGCCAGCGTGCCCCACTCCTTGTTTAGCTCCTGATCCTGGCAAAGGCCACTAGCTCTCCCTTCCCCATGGCCAGTGGCACAAAACTTTTGGGACACTGAGGACTACTGCTCCCATCAGGTCATCCTCCCATTTCCAAGGAAAGCAGTAGACAGAAAGAGAAAGTAGGATCGGAGTTTTTATGGCAATCTTCAATAAAGCAACTTGAAGTTTCAGTGGGAAATAGAAGTTATTTAACACAAAGAACTGCAAGTGTCTTACCAGCAGGAGTATGGTGTTTCAGGTATCTAGCCTACCAGGAGGAATCAGAAAGAAAGAAAACAAAGGAAAGCAGATATTCTAAAGAATCTTTAATTAGTCAGAGATTTCTCCCCAAATTCTACCCAAGCTTCTCAGCCCTCAGGTTTCTATAGGCAAAGTACTTCAGAAGGACCAGAGAAAGCTGGTAGGAAAAGCACTAAAACCTGGGAAATCAGATGGAATATGGGCCATGTGAATCTGAGCTATAACAGCTTAAAGTAAGACTGTCAAAGTGAGCAGAGATTTTCTGCTTGCAAAGCTCTTAAAGGTAGCCCTAAAAGTCAGGAAATGGTTATTCTTTGATGTCTAAACTTTCCTGTACTTCCCACACTTTTTTATTTGGTGACTTCAGTTTGTATTTGTCAAACTGGACCATCTTATTTCGGTTCGATACGCACTGCTGTGGTGCAGGTAGGAATGCAGCAGATGTGTAGAAAGATTTAAGCACACTAAAAAAGAAAAAAGAGCATTACGAATAGAGGCTTTGGAAAGTGTTTAAAGATATGCTTATGGTCGTTCAATGAAATTTAGGGCAGTGGAGTGACTGACATTAAAGGGTACAGAAAAATATAATGCCCTTCCCATGTGAAAAATGTAATTCCATCACTAAGGACAAACAAACATTTGGGACAAGCAGTTGAAATAAAATTTAACTGAGTTTATTTTTTAAAGAAAACCATGGGTTTAGAAATGCTGAAAAGCTGCCTTCAGTTTTTGGTTTGACCTTATTCTTGGCATATCCTTTTCCCACAAGGGCCTGTGGAACCCCATGGTCCCTGAGGTCTCATGGCCACCCCTTGCCACCCCTCATCCAGGGGTCAGGCCATGCAGGAGGCTGCAGGGATTGCACAGCTGACCCTGCACAGACCCTTCAGCACAGTGCAGACACCAGGCATCATGTCAGCTTTGCACAAAATCCTGCGGGTCTTCTGCTCCTCGTTTAGTGACTTCTGTGGAAAATTCCACTGGAAATGATCCATTGAAATGGAAAATGTTTATGATATTGAAACAGACCCATTTTTGATAAGAGAAAGTGTGGGGGTGTAGGGATGCTCTGCTCAAAATACTTCAACTAACTCTGCTTAACAGAACAATTACTCATCTGTTGGTCTAAAAACAATGGATTTACTATATTTGTTGTTAAATAGAGTTCCAGGGAAAAATACCCACTAATGAAGCAGGAACAAAACTCAGCTTGCTTTTATTTTTCATCCAAAAATAACAAGTAACTGTAAGTCTTAAAACAATGAGCTATACTGCTGGAAAGCCCTAAATTTCATTGTTTTGTTTCAAAATTTTATGTTGCCAGGAAGTAAAATGACCTGCATCAGAAGAACACAACATAGCTTCTTAAATGCTTCAAGGTGACCAAAGTGTTTCAGGTTAATCCACACTAATTCTTTCAGTATGTCTTGCATTTCTGAAAATCCAGAAATGCTTTTTGGCAAAGCTCTGTTAATATAGCTCTAATTATTGCAATTTATTGCAATTTGTAATGTACTTAGGAAACAGAGTTTATCAATTTTAATGACACTTTACACTCTGTAGAATGAAATATCTGAAGTCACGCCTGGAAAAAAGATTCCCAAATCTCTTGGACAATTCCAAAAATCTTATATTTTTGCATATATTTCATGCAAGGCTGATGATCGTGCACACTCTATTAGAAGTGTATGATCTGAGCACACAGAGCTCAGCAATGGCATATTAACTTCTCCTGAAAGACCAAAATGAGATCTGCTATTCCTGATCACATCAGGCCACAGTATGTGGGGAGCTCATACTCGCCCAGTGACTGACAGAGCAAATGATGTGAAATGATCCATTCCTGCAGCTCTGACCTCATGGTACCATGAGGGGCCCAGAAGGAGATGGAGTTCACTGAGACATCTTTTCAAAGTTTATTTCAGATTTGGTGGAGCATGAGTTCTTTTGTTTAGAATGTTATTATCTAATCTATTCTCTAACATGTTGCATTATAAACAAACACTCGTCTTCTGTTTCCAGACACAGAAATGTCCTCTATTCCCTCTACTTTTGTCCAACGCAGTCCAGCCACAAACACTGGTTTTTTACTATCCCTGATGTCCTGTTTAGGATGAAGAACGCCCCTCTGTTTGGCCTGGGTATGGTTATTTACAAGTGTTTGTAAAATGTCTAGGACCTAGAAGGAAAGGGGATAAAAAAGGCCAAAGGGACTGAAAGTGGGAAAGGACTATTAGCAATTGTTTGTTTTATTGAAACTAAAAGTTCATTCTGGTGCTGTTTAAAAAAAATAAACCCATATATTTTATTGCATGTGCTTGGGCCCAGCACAGGCTATTTTGTCCAGAGGGCTGCAGTGAAAGATGGGATTTTTTCCACTGATATCGTGCAGGGTCCAAGTAAGTGAGTGATGCTTACGAGATTCATCACAGCTCAGCATACATGGACTGGCATTAACCTGTCGTGTTTCATTTGTGTTTCTTTTAGTGAAATCTGTAATGATGGAGCTTGTGCATGTGCCAGCCCCAGCTGGTCTTGTGCCAGTGGTTTTGATCTGGACAGCGAGGCTTGGGCAGCAGAGCCAGGCTGAAAGCCTGTGTCCTTCTTCCCTCACTGCTACCCTACTAACATCCTAAGCAAAAGTCCCCTCTAGAAATACTCCATCTTCCAAATTTTCGCAGCTTTCTCACAGAAATGTGCATTTGCCTTTCACTTTGGAAGGTGGTCTGAAAATAAACTTAACTTCTAGGTCCTCTTAAACAAGAAGTCCACAACATTTATTTATTTATTTACCCAATTCTGGGATCAGACCAGTCATGAAATTCTCTTTTTTTCTGTGACTTTATGGGTCTCGAGCCTTTTATAACATTTCTGCAGCTTAAGTGTCTCTCCTTGCTGTCTAATAATGGTCTTTGTTCAGACACTTCTCTGTCTTCTGAGTCCCTCTTTCTAGGAAACCGTAGGTATATTTACACTTGGGTTTTTCCCATCTTCACTCTTTTGTATTTTTTGCCCTCTTCGAGTGGAGGAGATGGGCGGGAAGAGACCAAAAGTGTGGGGAAGGAGGATAAGTGAAACTCTGCCTGCTCTAATCTTTTGCTCCAGATAAAACTCAAGTTCCAGATATGCGGCCAGAAGCACATATGTCTTGGTCAAAAATTAGCACTAACCTGGTTTTCCAACTTACAGTTTCTCTTCTCAGTTTCCATCTGGAAAATTTAACTTTCCTAACATTTGATATCTTCAGAAAGCTTCTGGTTTTGATAAGGCTGTGTTTTCTGTCAGAAGAATTTTTCAATTTTGCACTTTTGATCAGATCCAGCATTGCACATACTCCACTCTGTTCCTATGCCTTAGACAACTTACATAAAAACACTCAACACAACCAAGAGTCTCTTGTAGTTTTCAGCTAACTGAAAGGTAGATTTTTTTTTTTTTTTGACAGAAGGAGGATACCAGAATACAGTGACCCTTGTCTTATTTTTGTTAGGTTTTTTTCCTGGGTGCTGGTATCTTCTAATGAGTCAAGAAAATATTTCTGTTCATGGTACAGTCCTGCACAGTCACTTCCAGTCTTATCATCTTGCTGCCCCATCCCACTATTGCCTACAAATGTTTGCGTGTGTGGTATTTCTGTCTCATTATTCCTACTATTCCTTTGAGGCAGAGGGTCCATGATCAAAGTCAGCAAATGGGATTTAATGAGTGAAAACCAGAACTAATGCTACTACAGAAAGCTGTGTCAGTTCTTAAAGAAGGACAAGCTATGGAATTTACTGAGTCATACCTGTTATAAACCTGCTGTAGTCTGATCGTGGAGATTGCTGGTAGGCTTCCAGATGTTATATGCACTTAATTTGCAAGGCAAAACAAAAAAGCCAAGAGTTTGTGTGTGTGGTCTTATTGAGGAGCAGTGTTTTCTGTGTTATTTAATTTGGAGAGAGGAAAGCATATTCTGGGGCAGTTTATTTTATTTTATAATTTACTACTCAGTAGAGAAAAGAAATGCCTTCAGGGCCCCAATTTGTGTGTAGCAGCATCACTTGGAGACTGCAGTGTGCAGGACACAGAAGCGAAAACTTTCCACTGTGGCAATAAGAAGTTCCCATCAGAGAGGAGCACTTGAGCTGGGGCTGCCAATGGCCACCCCAGGAGGTGTGCATGGGCTTGGTTTTAATTTCTCGCTATGTGATGTTCAGAGCGCCTTAGTTTAGGCTCATTACATTGTATGTTGAATCAACAAACAATGCTTGAGAAGCAAGAAGAATATTGATAACATTAACATACTGTTTGGGAAAAATCCACTTCCACTGACTTCATGCAGTCCTGTGGGTCTGTGTAGAACATGTGTCTGCTGTGGCGGGCAGCAGCTGTCTTTAGCCAAAAAAAAAAGAAAACTGGAATTGTTCTTCACTTGCTTAGCAGTTTCCATAGACACACAGGAGTACACGGGTCACATGAATGATGAAGGTATTGAGTTTATCAATGACCTTTCCCTTGTCTGGAGCTGATACACAGAGGCCATTAGTCCTGGTTTTGTTGCTATTTGTCAATGAACTGGGTTTTCACTGAACCAATATTTTGTATCTGGTTCTCTAAATATTTTTATGGATATTTCATTTCCAAAGCTGCTCTTGGAGGTTTTGTGGTATTGCTTCCTTATTGCACCACAGCCCAGTGGGAATGCAGTGTGAGGACAGAAAGAACCAGGAATAAAGGATGAGGGAGGCAAAAGAAGTGTCACTTGGGTTCTTGGAGTTCCTGAAGTCTTACAATGTCCCCAGGAGAGCTGAAGGCAGCTCGGTCACTCAGTGTGAGGCAGCCATAGCCGGTCCTGTCCCTTGGGTCTGCCCAAGGCAACTTCAGCCAGAGGCATCAACCCGCAGCTGGTAGAAAGGCTGGGATGAGAATTCTTCGAATATAAGCAAGCAGGGCTGTTGCCAAGGCTAAAAAACCTCATCTGTTTGACTCAGAAACAAGAGGAACTGCAAACCTTTATAGATGTTCTGTACAAACGCTCATAGACACTTGAATAGTACATGGCACCCTGGTGTTAGCTCAGACACCACTCAAGAGAAGAATTACTCAACATGGGCATAAAATTATTCTTGCTTCTGCAGCAGAGAGATTTAATCAAACCTAACATGCAGCAAAATTCTTGTACTTGCAGTGGGGAGCTTTTGGTGGCTGACTTTCCCAGCAGACATAGAGTACTGGGAGGGGGACAGTGGCCAAGCACCATGATGGTCAGGCAGGGAGCAGGCAGTGGACCTGCCTGAGACAGCTCTGCTCTCAGTCCCTGCATGTGAACTCTACTGTTTGTTTCATTGTTTCACATGGCACTGCAGGCTCAGGCCAGCAAGTGCATGCTACATTCACGCCATGTTTTCAGGGCTTAAAACCACCCTAGGGAAGATGCAGTTGGCATAGGAGGGTGCCCTGTCTATGAGGGGACACTTCCTCTGGAATGCCTTGTTTTTTGTGGGTTTTTGGGCTCATTGGACTCATGTACGTACAAAGGGAAAGGGAATGTAAGTGATCCCTGCAGGGGGTTGCAGTGACTACTTATGGTTTGGTAAAGCCTGGCTTTGCAGGGCTCGTAGTTTCCCAGGCATGGCTGGTGCTTGATCTGCACCCTCAGGAGCACTGCTGGACAGGACTGGTGCTACTGAGAGCAGGAAGGTGAAGGAGTAAGGAGGGTGAAATGTAAGCTGGAATCTGGCCACAGGGCTACACTGAGAATTTCTGCACTTGCAGAAGTTGCCATGGTATTTTAATAACTGTCAGTGATTTAATGGCCCATCTGGAAGACAGCAGCACCGATACAGCTGGGTTTGTACCCCACACATCACTACTTAGAGTTTTGTAGTGGGGCAATTTTCTTTTAGAAACCAAGGGGAACCTATTTTATGCCTCCTTTGTACCAGCATGTTCACATGTGTTGTCAGGTCTGTCCTTTTGTGTTCCCTGGTTACCAATGTACTGTGTCTCCATCATGCAATGTTCTTCACTTATGGCAGTGGACCAGGGCAGATGTAGAGAGAAAGCAACTTGGGTACACTTGCAGGGCATGGACAAATCCTTCTCTGCCCTTCTCTTTGTCATTCAGCTCAGATGGAGCCAGAGGCATTGACTTCTATTCAGCAAAAGCATCTGTTCTGCTCAGCTTTCTGTGACCACTGGCAGAGAAAAAAGTGCTGTTCCCACTCTTCACAGGCCTTTGCAATTGCATGTAGGATGTCTTCAAAAAGGTCTGTCCTGAAGCCCAAAGCCCACTGCCCAGTGCCTCTTGGTGAGTGTGGTTTTTCTGATTTATTTCAACACTTTTCCTCTTCAGGCTGGTACAGACTGTACTGAACAACCCAGCTTCAAAATGCTGCCTTTGCAACTCTTATGCAGTTATGTTCCAGTCCTTTCCTCTAATTCATCTTGTCTTTTGGTAGGGGCTATCAAGAGACTCAGGAAACAATAAATAGAAATGTTGTTTAAGTTTATCTTAGGAGAATATGGGATGTTGGCTCAAGGAGCTTTGCTGATTATCTTGGCTAGCCTTGGACATTTCCTTCGGCATGTCTATAATTGCTTTAAGAAACATGTTCATGCTGAGCCAACTTCTAATACCATAGATTCAACTACTTGATTTCAGATATATGGCCAAGTTCTGCCCCCTGCCTTACTGGGATTGCCCCAGCATAACAAAAGCCCAATTTGTTCCATGGGTCTCAAGTATGTGATTTCTTCATTGTAACTCACTTATTGCTTTCAGGATATTTGTGTCTTGAATGAAATTTTAAACTTCTGGAAGAGGTAGTTAATAGGAGGGAGAGGGAGAAAAGCAAACCACACAATATATCTAACAAATATGTGACATCTAATTTAAAAATCTGTTGTTTTCTTTCAACAAAAGGGAAAGAAAGCAATGCAGCCATATTCCCTCTTTCCCCAGGATTTTGGCATGAGTCCTGGATCCACTGACATTTATAGGGAGATGTAATTAATTAACTTCAAATACCAGATTAGCTCATGGATTCAATATATCTCCATTCTTATGTGGACATAAAAAACTTTTGATTAATGATCACAACCTTTCTCAGGAATTTGAGGGCTTTTACTTACTAGTGACAGCTTTTTCTGGGGTTCTATATCATCAGTGCACAAACTGGCTTCAAAGTCAGTGCCTGGTATTCATTACTGGTACTGCAAACGAAGCCTACAGGCTGCAACCTTGGCCCTGTTCAGTCACTTGCAGTTTAATCACTGACTTCAGTGGCACCCAGATTTCATCCTGATGCTTCTCTTGATAAACTTCTTTGACAAACAAAACAGAAAACCCTACAGGACCAAAGGCTATTGCCTGCTTGAAGAGCCAGTGAAGTTAGGCAGAAGGCAATATCTAGTCTTAAACATCAATCCAAACCCAGAGCGTAAGGAAAGGAGCAGGTGAGGCTGGACACAGAGGGAGGGCAGATGTGGCTGCAGGAGACTGTCACCATGCATAAAATATCACTGCCACTCTCCAGGCAGTAAGTTATAGCACTTTGCTCTCTTTCAAATAATGCTTATTTCAGGATGTTCCTACAGTTTCAAATGCACCCATGGATCCTACTCTCTCAGACACTGCAGCAGGACAGGTTCAGAGTCCATTTACACTGCTGTGAATTCAGTGCTTCTACAACTAAATGTACTGCAGATGCTGTTCAGTTCTTCCAAATCACAAGGGACACGTTCTAGCCCTAAGACCAGAAACACAAGTACTCCATCAATTAACAGGCATGGCAAAGCACAGTCCTGTCCAGCCTAGTCAGTCACAAGGCTTGAGCTAGGACTGCCCACAGAGGCCCTGGCTCTGCTTTCAGCTCCAAAAAAAAAATGGTGAGTGGCCATTTGGTCAGTGGCCATTTGATGATGAGCTGTTTTCTGGTAAGTCTGTGTTGTGCAACTGGAGCACACTGTCTTGCTCAGTAAGAAGTCCTCCTTCATCTTCAGTCCAGGGAACATCCAGCAGCAGATCAGAGTTCCCTCTGAGGCCAGCTGCACAGACTTCCCTGTTTTTTGCCCTTCAGGAGTGAGGTGTTAGTATTTTACCTGGTGAAAAATGTGTCTGAGAAGCTCCTGGCTCTGGCAGGTCTGCTTCACTCCACTGCCATTGCAAGTGGGCAGATTTTTCTGGCAGCCTGGGTAACACCTGATTTGTTTTGGCAACTTGGGCCATTTCACTGATACAAGTGATGAGGTGGTCCTACCTGAGCACCCCTGGGAAAGCTCAGGCAAGGCTCAGAACGCCTACACCTCAGTTTTGCAGTCATACCATCAGGAAGGCAGACCTCATGTACAGCAGATGTGGTTCAGTAAAATGATGCAGCTTTGGCAGTCAGTAACTCAGACATGTACAAAAACCTTGTGCTGGTTTCCCTCTTGAGCCGAATTTCATTCACAGAAAAAAACTAGCTGCTTGTTTTCCTGGCTTGTTTTGGGCACAGTGATGTTTTTCATGAGGTTTCCACTATTAAAGCTAATGAATTTCCATTGCTATCAGTTGAGTCCAGACAGGCTCTTCCAGGCTGGCGGGAATGAGTTAGGGAGCAGTGCACATGCTCTTACATGTTGTATCTTACAACATGCTCTTACAAGGATCTTACATGTTGATGTTGGTAAAGACCCATTTTAAATGAACGCTGTGGTCCTGATTCCCTACCGACCTTACATGGCATAAATTGTGAGAGATCCTATAGAAACAACAGTGTTTCTGTAGAACAGAGAAGGGAGGTCCCACGCTTCGATTTCCCTTTAAATATTGCATCAGGCTTCCAATGCAATACACATTTTTACATATGTTAGTACAGAGAATGGACACTTCCTTAGGAAGCACTTTATCTGGCTAATTGTATCTCTGAAATAACAAATTCCTTATGTGAAAAACCGTAGTCTGATCCACTGTCAAGCATGTGGAACAGGTTCCTGTTCTGGGTCCAGATGAAATAGCTTAATAATCTGTTACAGACAGACCTGTGAAAGTATGTGGATTTTTCACTTCAGGCTTCAGTACTTGGGAGGACAATGACTCAGTCCCAATAATACTTTGCAAAATGAGGACTATTGCATAATTCCAGGCCTGAGTTTTCTTGCACTGACACTGTTTTTTAGCTTTGTAATTGCTCCATTCACATCTACTGGGATTTAAGTAAGCCAAGTTTTAGGGCTGAAGACAGCGTCAGGTCTCCCGGCTGCTCTTAGGAAGCAGCCGTGTAGTTTTCTTCTGCGTGTAAATCAGAGGAGTGTTGTGGGAGAGGACCCATCAGCAAATGTGAAGTCTGTTCATGTTACCATGTTCTGGCCTGCCCTGATGAATTCCCCTACTTCAAAGCCTGACAGCACCAAAGAGTTTTAGAAAACTTTTGGCAAAGTTCAGGGACTCCAGCAAGTCCTCGCATCCTTCCAGGTGAGAACCTGGGTCTGTAAACATACTTTGGGGAACATTTGCAGGAACATTTGTTCTGAAGTTTGGAGTAACTTGGCGCTTAAACCCATTCACAAACTGTTTCCATCATCCAGTCCCCTTGCACCAATCATTTCAATCTATTCCATTTTTAAGGATGATTCACTTTTAAAAATAAAATGTAGCATATGAGCAGCTTCCAGCATGTGTCAGGAAGAGATAAGTCACCCAAAGCTATGATGGCCCACCAGGGTGCCTTCAAGGGATTCAGACTACTGTCTACACAGTCCTTATTAGGATAGTTCTCTCCCTCTCCCTCTCTCTCTCACTTCCTTTTGGCATTTGCTCTGTAAGCTGAACAACACCTGAGCCGGCATCATGAACCTCACCAGCTTTGTGGAGTTCAAATTGAGTTCAAATGTTTTAATTAAAATGTCCCCTTCCTCTCTATCATTAGATAGCTGCAAACAGATGACTGGAGCTTCCTGACTGGAAAGAGTTGGTCAATGGCCTTATATCTGAGGGGTGAAACCTCTCTACTGGGAAAAAAATCTTGACTTAAATCGTCTGTGTAAGGACATTTATTAAGTCAGAGCAGTGGCAGCTGGGTTAAGACTTGAAATCTTCTTACCATGATCTTGTGGGAAAGGGGTTTGTCCTCAAAAGTTTGGTATATGGATTTCTGACTCCCTGTTCAGAGCTGATACGTGTGACTGGCTCTTTGCCTCCAAACACCCAGGATGTTGAGCACACATTAACTGCTTTTTCTTGGAGTGAGATTTGCTCGGTCTGTTGGAATAGCACTGGGAATTGAAGGCATAGAAGAAGGAAGAGGATCTTTGTGAATAACTGACTTTCTCGTACAGCTGCTAAACATTTGGGATCATCCCAAATTGAAAAACACACCTTCTTTTTATAAATGTGCTGACTCCCAGTCATACTGCACTTTCTCTGCCCAGAAGCGATGATTCGTTAAACTTCTGGCACTTTTCTTTCCTTAAAGAAATAAAACACCAGTCTCTATGGTCACAAGTTTGCTTTAGAATGGGGAATGAAAACATATTCACCCTAAACATTTTGAAACTTTGTCCATTCATTTCTTTAAGCCAAACCCAATACAGCCCTGCCACTTGCCATACTTGCCCTAGCACAACATTTTACAGGAAACTGTGGTTGCAGCTGAATCTTTGAGACATTCAGAATCCACTTCAGCTTGAGTTTGGGCTATTTGTATTTCCCAATTGCTTCCTTTTCAGAGGAGAGATGAGTACAAACCTGCTCCATAGATGGGCAAATTCTAGCTCAAGCCCTTCTCCAACTTTTAACTAGCAAAGGAAGTGCTCTGGTGTCAGTAGAAAGCACAGAGGAACCATTCCCATCAAACTTCAGAGGAGTTTGAAAGGCTCTAATGTCAGGCCTGAAGTTCCTGTTTGCTACTTAAACCATGCAGCACGATCCCCACCACAGCTAACCTGCCAAGGCTGCCTGGAGGTCTCTTGAGCTCCAAGGCTGTGCTGCTACACGTCAGCCCATCAGCTATAGCTGCAGTGGTGCCACGGCCCCTTCTGACTGAGGGGAAGGGCAGCTCTGCAGGGCACCCAGCAGCAAGCCACTGAGGATGTCCCCTTCCCAAGGGATTGCTGTACCCTTTGCAGAGCCCGATTCATCCATCCCCTGAGAGTTTGTGGGCTCAGATCTTTGGTTAGGCTGCGGCTACCTCCAGTCCATGTACAGACCCAGCAGGCAGGAGCTGGGGCTAATGCTGAAAGCTCCCCAAGCTCCCCTCTGCCCCTCAGCTCCTTCTTCCTTTCTTATGACAACACAAGAGGTACAATAATAAAAACAAAATCATCACGTCACTGTTGCTTCACTAATCCAGTGCACCGCAGACTGGCTGTTACCTTTGGGAATAGGACCGCCTGAAAGCGCTGTGGAAGAATATTTCCCTGGGGAGGTTTCCCTTCCAGTTGCTGATGCAACCCATTACTAAAGAATCAGAGGCACTTTTTTGCCAGTAAATATTTTTATTGCAGTAGTAACATTGTTGAAGCCGTGATGAAAGGATATAGGCCAGTCAACGTTTGTAGGGAGAGATAACATCTTTTATTGGAGTAGCTAATACTGTAGGAAAAACCAGACACACTTTTGGAAGCAATATTATCCTTTACTATCTCACTGTTCCCCCTCCCCTGTGACCCCCTACCATCCTTCATCTGAAACAATAAATACTTATAAAGTGGAAGGAAACTTGACCCTCTGGGGCAGGTAAGAGACAAAGGCTTGTGTCTGGCTCCTGATCCCTGTACCTCTCCCACTGGTAAGCGTAAGGAATCGCCCAATGCTCAAGGGCATTACATGGCCCCCGCCTGCCCTGCTGTTCTGTGCCAGAAACAACAACAAAGAGAAAACCCCTCACAGTGGCGTCAGTAATGAACGTTTCTGATTAGGGTCCCCAGCCCAGCCTCTTTGTGCCCCTCCGTCAGTACCTTGTGGGTCAGTAAGAGCCCAACGGCAGCTGAAAGTTAGAGGCTCATAATACTCTCAGCAGGCAGTAAAAGGATTTTAGGTTTGATATTAGGAAATCTTTTGGGGGCATGGTTACTGACACACCAAGGATTTGTCCGGGGTCATTGCAGGATCGCCTTTGCTGAAGAGCCTCAAGAGCTTAGAGGAACATTTGTAAAAGATGACATTGCACGAAAGTACCTTGTACCACCTGAGGGCAGGGAGATAGACTGAGTAAAGGTGATGATGGCTTCTTCACTGGGAGCCCATTTTCATTTTCGAGTTCTCCATTTGCCTCTCACACCCTTCCAGGCCAGTCTCAGCTCTGCAGTCTTGGTCTGTTGATCTGGCACAGGGACCATGGAGCAGATTACAGTGCTCTACGAGTTTGGGGTTGCATGCTTTCCACCTGGATGTCCTGTAAGGAAAATCATCACTGAGAAGGATGGCCACATGTACCATGACCAGACCATTTTGTTGGCCTTCCTACAGCTGTCATTCAAGTGAGGCATCTCTAGCTCAAAGTTATGTAGTTACCAAGCTCTTTCTCAGACAAATACAGAAGGCAATTTCTCCACAGACCACAGTCCCCTCACTCTTCATGATTTGCCAAGAGATTTCAGAAGCAGGTCCCAGAGCAGCACCTCGTTAGAGACAGCAAAGGGGGCAGAGGAAGGAGAGAATCAAAACGTGGGTTTCTGTAACACTTTTCAACACCAACAGAAGAGTAGAGACCATGCCTTGAGTAATTTGCTTAGACTAGGAATAACACCTACAGGGGATGGTGCAGAGTCTGGAGTGGCAGTTGGGCGTCAATGGGAATGCATTTGGTTTAAATTAAATCAATACAAGGATCTTGAGAATGAGGAAGACCTTGGTCTTGTGCTGATGGGGACAGAGGGGCTGCCAAACCTATTCAGAGTGGACTCTCAGCTGCTTGAATGACCACATGTCATGTTATCTCCATGTTATTTCACACCACAGTCATCACCTACACACTCTGCTGCCCAGGGCAGAAATTACCTGGGAAGTCTACTCAAATTAGGGAATATTGCCCCATTTCAGGAGCCAGGGACAGCAGATATAGGACAGGATACCCAGCTCTTGTTTGTAAATGAAGCTGGCTGTCACTTAAAGGTTTTCCTTCTCTAGAGAATATGGCTGTCTGGAAAATGCTTAGCAGAAAAAGTTCTGGTTGGTTCAGAGAAAGGAGGAAGGGGAGAAAGAAGGCAGGCAGTGATGGAGGGGTTGTGAAAACATGTCAAATTAAACAGAAACTTGTTTGCAATGGAATCAGAGTTTCTTTTAGCTCTTGTTCTGATTCATATCAGCTTTTTTCTTACATTACAAATCTAGATTAATTTCATATTAGTGTTTTAGGTTAAGTTGGTGTTATTTAATCTGTACAATGTTTTAAAAGAAAAAACCCCAACAGCTACTTGCCCTCTCTTGGGATGTTATTGTTACCCTAAATTCTTACAGTTACTGGTTTTAATTCCTTTCAGTTTAAGTAAAATGTCCAGCTTTCCAGGGCAATGAGTATAGCACAGCTTGTTCTCCTGCAAGTTCCCTCTTACAGACTCTGTAAAAGTCAGTCCTATCTGGTCCTTCACTTGTGAATTTTCATAGTGCTCTTCATGAAGAAGATAGGCTTCACCAGGGCCTGTCGTCTTGTCCTGGAAGCCCCTGGGGTTGAGCAGATGTTGCTTGTGAAAGGATTTTGAAAGGCTTTTGAATAAGAAACTAATCCATAAGATAAAACAAAGAAATAAAATTTCAAAGTGGATCAGAGGATCACTTTTTTAGCCAATGTGTGATCAAGCTACAAACCTAATTTCCCATAATATTGTTAGACATAAATTAAAAAAAGAAACTTGTTAAGATCCCAAAAGGAATGGATTTCTTTACAAATAACAAGCATATCCAGTGTTGTAAATAATGAATTATTTAAGGGTTTATTAAAACCTCTGTTTCAACATTGAGAATAATCTTTAATAGGACATGTAAGAACATCTTCTTAGAGCAGTTTCATTATCTCCTGCTTTGGAGCACCTTCCCCAAAAGGACTGGTGCCTACTAGCTATTGTCAGAAAATGAAGAGCCACGCTACGTGAACTTTCTTCAGTGCTGCCTTGTCCGTACTCTCTAAAACTGAGTAGACACTGAGATAGAATATTTGGCAGTATTTAAGAAGCAGTGGGAAATCTGTAGATAGCAAAAATATCCTGGACCTCACTGAGGGTAAAGCTAAGACCTGTCTTTTGAGGGCTGTGATTCTGCACTAGATAAATCAAGATCTTCATATATTTTTTTTTCTAGAGTAAAAGACTTCTTAAGAACCTCAAGGATGGTCTGTGAGTTTGCAGAGCCATGTGACAGTCTGTCTTTCCAATACATAGGTAAAGCAATTGCAGCAAGAACAATTTAACATCATGATTTAAGCCTGAAGGGGGATTTAACTTTTTGCACCATGTATCCCAAAACATCAGGAAAATCAAAGGAAAGACTAATTTCTTTCCATGGATTTTGACGCAATAAAATCTTGTAATCAAAATGACCCACAGGATGTTCCAGCCCATTCTCCCTAAAGTTGCATGTCCCCTCTGGCAGAGCTGCTATGCTGATAGGCCTTATATTATTTTATGTTATCTCTAATGTCATCTGGCTGGTGTAATCGGAGCTGACTGGGTCTCTGATCTATTGAGCCTACATCTCTGTCTTCACACCTCCCTTGGCCACAGTAGCTGCTAAAAAGAGCCCTGGGAACAACTGACATTCTTGACTGCCAGCCCAAATGTGTCAGCTGGAAGGAAGACTATTTCCCAAATGACATCCCCTCTCCCACGGAGCTTTTGGCAGTCGCCCCAGTGCCATCTCCAGTCAGGAGTATCTAGCTGTTGGATCATGCAGAGGCAGAGCTCTCTGTGACCCCTGATCCTGGCTGCCCTGTCCCTACCCCTAAAGGGGGCTGCCATTGTCTGCAGAAGTGGTCAGTGGCCTCAGGCTGGTTCCCATGACCGTCCTTCCACCAGGTGCTGGCCGCAAGGTCAGGGGCTGAGAGGGGCACAGAGCCACCCATGAGGCAGCATCTCCTCCAGGATTCTGTTCAGGTCCCCCTCCCTGGTTTGTGGTGGGATCGCACCCAGCCCACGCTGCAGCCATCCCCGTGCTGCAGCCAGATGGTCCCAGGGGCTCTTGTCCTGGCCAAAACGTCAGTGGCCACTTAACACCTCACAGGACACAATGTGACACTGGGTTAAACTCGGCTGTTGGTGGTGTTGGCAAAAAGCCAGAGTGACTGCACCAAGGGTACAGGAGTCCATTCCTGTATGACTGAGAAGCAGGGCTTATAGGCCTGGACTTGTGTTCTTATCACAGAGAAATTTCTGGCTTTGCTTTCCCACCCAGAAATACAAGAGACAAAGGAATTAATGTCACCTTCCAGGTGGCTAACACAAAGCAAAAAACCCTAGTATAGCTTAGCTTTCTGCCAAGCTCCACTTAAACAGTTATGCAAGAGCAAAAAAATGTCTGCTTAGAGTCCACAGCCACAAAGTTTCCTTCAGAGCTCTTTCCATTGTGTGGTGAGAGCTCTACACCTCCCCCATCTCCTTGCCTTCATTGAAACTGCAGTTCAGCTGCTCCATCCAGCCTGCTGCAGCTTGGGGAATTTCACGTCACTCCTGTCTCAGCTAGTGATGAGCCTGAGCTACACATTTTTGGATGAAGATGCCTGTGTTTGTTTCCCAGTTGTAGATTTATGGGAAGAGTGGGGGTAGTCTTCTCAACTTTGCTCCAGTTCCTTAAAAACAAAAAACCAGTGAGGATAGTCAGCTGTGCTTGAGGACTGGGGCCATCCCAGCTCTCCATGGCCATGGGCTCCTGTGTCATTCCCAGGGAGCTGTGATACTGCAATAGGTAAAAGGGGAGTGAGGCTTTCCTCACAAAAGGGCAGCTCACGATGGAGGCATCAGCTCTCCTCCACTGCAGTCCTTCTGCTGCCTCTCCTGCCTGTAGTACCCAGGGCTGAGGAGACCAGGAGAGGGGCAGATGCCCTGACAGACAGCCAAAAGAGCCAAGGATGGATGGATGGATGGATGGATGGATGGATGGATGGATGGATGGATGGATGACTCAAGATTCTGGCACAAAGGTTGGAGACAGTCCAGGGAGGCAGTGCCCTCCCTAGTTCCACCAGAAACTGGGTGCCTGGAGCATGGGGTTCCCCCAGACCCCTGTTTCTGTTTTTTTCTTCTGCCCACCCTGCTGGTCTTCAGAAGGGCATGAAACAGAGGGGGAAAGCATTCCAAAGAGTGAATCAGTCCAAGAAACTGCTGCAAAGTAGATGTCTGGGAATCATTAGGAGAACACTCTCAATCTTCCCAGAGCAGCTGAAAGCTTTACTGCCAACAGCACTTGGCTGCCAGTCTCCCATTGCTGTATAAATGATGATAATGGTCTTTGCTACTTCTTCTCCACACGTTCTCCTCCTCTCTGGGGGGGTGGGCTCTCCTTGGCAACCACAAAGCTCTTGTTATATGCAAGGAGCTGTTGGCAGTGAGGACTAGAGTTGAATAGAAGAGGGAGAGGGGGTAAGGTTCCTCCTCAAGGTAATAAACACCAGTGATGGGCCCCCGCTGTGGCACTCTGTGCACGTTCCATGGCTACTCTGGTCACCTTTGATAGACAGCACTTGCCTCTGAACAGGCACTGAATTTTGATAGGGGTTGAAGAAGCATCCAGAGTTTGTAGGAGAAAAGCAGTGAACCTCTTTCCCTGTGATAGCACTGACAAAGTCCAGTTACTCAGCCCCTAGTACAAAGGTCTAAGAGACAGGTGCCATTTATCATGGTCCAGCACTGACCTTTCAAGGACCACATTCCTACAGTCTACTGGTTACTCAAGGCCTGCCTCAACTTTTGCAAAGGGTCCCTGCTCCTGGACTTAAATCCATCACTTTCCTCACTTTGTATTTCTTTTGGTGGTGCTTAGCTGAGGCTCAGGTATTTACTCTGCAGCAGCTGCAAAGAGCCCTTTCTGTGTGGTATCTTGCTGATGAAGGGCTGTCCGCTCAGTGCTGAGTTTTCTGCAGCACGCTGAGCAGTAATAACACAAACCTACCAAGTAAAGCCTTTGCTGCCACAGAAATATCCCTTACTAAAAAACAATGAAGCAGAGCTCCTTGTCCTGCAGCACCTCTTTCTCTGAGAGCATGTGGAGCTGAAAAGACCCGCCAAGCTTCCTAGGGGTGAATCTCTCCCTGCAGCAATAGTGTTCCTGCGCTTGCCTGGTATATGACAGTAGACAGCTTTTCTACCTCTGGGTTTCATGCTGTAGTGCTTGTATTTCCGATCTGAAGCTTGACCAAAAATGGTGAGAAATAAAAGCAAAATACAATCAAATGCACAGAGATTTGTGAATATATTTAAATTGTGTCCCAGTCCATGTGCCTGGCAGACCTGGCCCAGTCCAGAGCAACCCATACTGGCACCTCTGAAGATGTGTTTTCTGTGTCTAGAGACTGTATAGACACACAAATACTTTCCTTTGCGGAGGATAGGGTAGTTTTCTGACTTCCAGATACAAACTCATGAAACGGATGTTCCAAGTTTGCCATTTTCTTGGAATAAAAAATCCCAGGCTTCTCCAGAAACTTTCAATGCTCAGACACATGTCTGTTGAGCACATGTGATAGCTCTAGAGTCAGCCCTACTAATATAGAGAAAATTAGTATCAGAGCTGCTGAGCAGAAACCTGGCAGATCCAGTTGTCTCAAATAGCAAGATAGGGACAAATCAGCAAACCCAAAATATCTTTCACAGTAGCCTTCTCCCTCGTTCACTGTTAGGGTTTTCTGCATGCAGTTTCCTCTATCAGCCACCCAGGCTTGAAAATTGGCTCCTGGCTCCCTGTGGGACACGGGAACATTGGATTTCAGTAGACTCTGACATGAGTAAAAGGCAAATGATCCCTCCTTTGACTTACTGAGAAATGAGAAGCAGGCATATGCAGGCTTGCACCAGACAGGAGACATTTCTCTATAAACCTCCTTGTGCTTTTTTGTTGGGATTACTGACAACACAGAACTGTTTTGCAATACAAGTGCTGTGTATTGTACTCATGTTGGCCTCTTCCAAGAACCAAAAACGTGCAGGCGGCTCCATGAGCTTCAGAAAAAAACAGATTTGATGCAATTACTGGGCTTCTTTAAGACCAAAACAGTGCAGTGCAGCAAACAGATCAACTTTATGCCAAAGCATTTCCTAAAAAAAGTTTTATTATAGCAAGACTCCATTCTCAGAGGCCTTTCATGTTATTTGTATTACAAAGATGTGGGCTGACTTACCCAAAATGACTTGCATTTTAAAACTGAGCTGCTTCTCTTTTGCTCTTTCATTCTAAAACTTCAAGTTTCCTAAATCTCCATAATGAAAGTTCTCAGGGGGTTGACTGGAGAAGATGGGAGAAGCCAGCCAAGTACAGCATTCCAGGACCAGCTCTCCACGCAGGGAAAGACTTGGAAACTGCGGTCGATTGTCTGATTTAGGTATGACAGTTAGAGACCTGTATGACCAAAGGTCTACTACACCTCGTGCTCCTGTCTCCTCACACCCCCTGCTCTCCTCTCGTGCCAAGTCCATCCTTATTCCATTCCAACTAGGTTCTGAGCAGACCATCTTTTCTCTAAAGGCCAAAAAAACGTAGTTTTTACTGAAGCCATGGGAGGAACTCAAAGGAAAGGCAGGTGGGTCACAAGCAGTGGTGATGCTACACCCGTTGTTTTGCCTTGCCATGAAAATCCTCAAATTTGCTGGAACACAGAATGGCACAGTACAATCCAGGAGTAGGAAATAATCTGTTTTTAGATGTCTATGTTTTCTTATTGTTTATCGAGACTCATTTCCCTTCTCTGGCTGCCTGGACCTAAATAAAGCACATTAAACTACAGACAATGCATATTGCACATGTTGAGGCTGTATTAGATCACCCCACGTGGCTCTGCCACACAAGCAGTGAGGCTGCCTGTCCTGGGGGGTCAGCCCCAGGGCTTGTTCCTCCCCTCCACTGCTTCTCCTTGCACCAGCAGTGATGTGCATCACTGCACAGTCCCGGGGGTGCCCAGAAAGGCAGATAATGCACACAAAGAACAGGAAAGGAGAAAGAAAGCCAGGGGAATACACTAGAGCACAAAGTTGCTTGACAATCCATCTGAGGGCTTTAAGTCTTTTGTTTCAAATAGGGGCTTTCTTTGAACGACAATGTCTAGGCCAGTTATTTAATACACAGGTGTAAAAACCTCAGCAAGAATATATAAGGTATAAAAGACAAGTCTTGCGTCCCTCAGGACTGTGAGTAAATCTATTACCATGTAAGTCTAAGGCTTTTCTGTTAAGAAACACCAGGGAAAGTCCTGTTTTGATCAATGAGGGAAATGCAAGAGAAATCGTTTCCTCATATATCTAACACACTTGAAAGTCCCAAGGTGGAATTCCCTGACTGGCCTCACCAAACATGTGAAAAATGCAACACCAGAAGTGCACCCCTGAGCTGAAAGGTGACAGCCAGTGAAACAGCAAAGGGAGAGGGAGAAGTTTTGCCAGTGGACATTGGTATGGTTCCTCACACTGCAGGGTAGCACTGCTTTACAGCTACACGGTGTTGTGGGAGGGTGTGGTGGGATGCTGGCTTTCCATTTGAGGTTTTAGAGGTTTGCATGCTTTACATTTGCTGATGGTAGTGAGTAGTCAGGTTTGGCCTGATCTTCAATGAAATAGTGTCCAAAATATTTGACAAACTGAAAAAGAAATTAAAACCTATTTTAAAGGATACTTTCGGTCATTTTTAAAAAGAAATCAGGCTTTTTCAACATGAAAAAACCTTTTGGATTACTTTCTGTTTTGAAAATGAAAAAAATTACTGACTTTGTTATGCGTTGCTTTTTAGAACTGACCAATTCTGTGATAATTTTCTTGAAATATTTTGGTACTACTGAGCATACGTGTTTTGCCTCATGCAGAAATGAGCCAACAACTTTCCCACTACAGGGCTAACCTGTGAGTATTTCATAAACAGATCATTCATTTGCTGATACTACTCAGAAAGCTGAGCAGTCTCCACTAAGACTTAAATGGACATTGCAGAAAAAATAAGGTGTTTCCAGACTGACATTTCTCACGTTAGAACAGCCACTCCAGCCCTCGAAGTACTGTCTTCACATGCGTGGTGTCCAATACCAGCACCTCACTGCACCGCAACAATTTCAGAAAACAGTTGTGCTCATTGTGCTCCACACGTTGCCTATAACATTTTTCTAGCCAGAGCATCACTTGTTGCACTCAACACATGAACATTTTGATTCATTGCTTCATATTTATATCTCACTTAACCCTGTTTTTCCCAGCTGACTCCCACTCTCAGGTGCTGTAATAGATGGACAATTGAAAAATCACTGTCAGAGAAAGCTGTCAACAAGTCTCAGTTCCTTAGGTCCTCAGAAAGTGGCATCTTGCTCCCTACACTGGGCTCTTACCAGCCTTTGTCACTGTTTCAGCACTCCTATTTGGTATCTACACTTACCTCCATCTCCTACATTTCTGATCTGATCCTGATTTTTTTTTACTGCTAATCAACTGATCTGCTAAGCACATTCTAAAGCACTGAGGATTTTTAAAATGTTTCTCGGCCAAAAAGGCCTGCATTCTGTCTCATTTAAGTTATCGGTGTTCTGTTAAGAGTTTTCATTTGGGGGTCTTTTGACCCTCTTTTCAGTTGTATTTATCCTTAGTGCAATTTTTGGTTTCCGGTGAGATTTTAAAGCTTTTTTGGCAGTAATAACTAGAAACTTTTCACAGTTACCCTCCCACACTAAAATTCTTGTGACCCAGACACTGATTGGACAGATAATGGCTTTTAATTTTCATTTCAATGTTCCATTTGTGTAGTGAGGAGAAAAACAACTCTCTGGCTGATGGAGAATAATCTGAAAAGCATATTAAGGGTATACAGCCCTAGATCTGCTTTCTTGTACACACATTTTCTCCTCCCAGTTTAAACGTGGTCTCATTCACAACCTTTGCTCAAAATAATATTGTGTGATATTTTCTAGAGCTGGATCCTGGCCAGATTCATGCTGAACTCAAAATATGTTAAGTCCAGCCCTGTGTTTTTCCCTTGCCTTTTTCCTCTGCTGCAGGTTTTGCAGATCGAATTTTCACTCAAGTGCTTCACAGTGCAGTGCTCATGCCTAGGTCACTAAAGCATCGTTAGCACAGACATCTTGCTGCCTAATGACAGATCTAATGTTGGAGCACTTGGCATGAGAAGGATTGTCTGAGGGAGGGGACCACACTGGGACTAGGAAAAATTGCATTCAATTCCTTACGGAGCAGTCATGAGCTTCCTTCCTTCAGCTAAATCACTTCAACTGGTGCATGCTTCAGCTCCCCGTCTGTGCAGGGTGGGTAATGTTTCCTCCTACCTCCAATGAATAGACTCATCTAAAGCTTTGCAAATCGGGGTATTTTGATATCATGAGAATGAGGACGAGGACCAGGGGCCTACAGACTCAGATTGCTTTCAGTGAAATACCCGAGTAACCTGTAAAAGATGGAATTGATAAATACCACAAAAGGAAGATGCAACTGATAACTGGGTGCATCTGAGCACTGTGCACAGGACCATGTTTGCCAAGTGTGAGAAATTACTAAATATTACAAAGGGGAGGAAAATCTCCATCGGAAAGCAAGGTCTTTATTGAATTTCATCTCTTCAGTTTCCTGGAGAGACATTTAGATTGAACAACTATAAAAGCTTTTTCAGGGTTTGGAGGCATGTGAAAGCAAGAAAAAAAATTTACATTAATTCTTGGGACTTAATTTTCACATTAACTCTTCTCCCCCTTCTAGAGAAACCCAGCCCTTCTGGTTTGTATATATCATGAGTACACGTCTTGGTGCTGTGACTATATCTCTGGGGAGCCTGTTTCAGTGGCCCTGGGTGAGACACCTTTTCCTAATATCTAACCTAAACCTCCCCTGGCACAGCTTCAGGCCATTCCCTCAGGTCCTGTCACTGGTCCCCAGAGAGAAGAGATCAATGCCTGCCCCCTATGCAGGACTTTGATGATTCCTGTGGGTCCCTTCCATCTCAGGGTGTTCTATTCTATAATAGAATAGAATTATCATTCTATGACCATTAATTACCACATGCAGTTGAATTTCCAGTGCTGTGTGAAATATGGAGTTTTCAAAGAGTGAGACCTGATGCAGGTCCCATTGGGGTTAGAAGGACTCAGCTGTTACCTTACACTGAGAGATAATTTACTGGGAGGAGATGGTGACGGGAGATGATTCTTCCACGAATGGAAGAATGGGGCCCTAGGAACCCCTTTCCTAACCAAACCCATATCCCATCATGTAATCTCTGAATTACTGTTAGGGCTAGTTTTCCATAGTTTCACATCAATAAATATCTCACAACTTCAGACTCTTTCCATAAAGTATAGCAAATTCTTCACTGCTTCAACCTCTTAGAAATAAAACATAATCCTTTGCAGTGACCTGTGGTTTTTCTCATAGGGAAATTTCTGCCTTTATTGTGCCTGTCATGCTTTGCCTGAACTGCCTGTCAAATAACAATGGTGCCTACAAAGGAGGAGATTTATACATGGAACTAAAACAGAGCCATCAGGAGTGGGATGTTGAATCTCTCCTTGGATTTCTGTACAAGTAACATAAGGCAAAAGTGGAAGGAAAGGACACTCTCATGGCAAGAGGGTGGAGTGGGCAGCCAAGAGAAAAGTCTTCATTTAACACCATTTAAATGTAAATTGTAGTGAAACATGTTAGTGACAGAAGGGAGGTTATGACTGATCAGATAGGAGGCTTTGAATCTTTGCCAAACAAAACTTCTAGGTATTTTGCTTCTTTCTTTTTTGCATTCTTCTCCTCTCACTACTTTTGATCAGTGACATATACAGAGATGGCTGCTATCAGAGAGTCAAGTAAAGAAACTGCCCAGAGCAAGAGCAGGAATATGGGATTCAACAGGAAACTTCGGCATATCAAAGATATTCAAGGACAGGGAGAAAATCAAGGGTTTCCTTCCAGAGATAATGAGTAGACTAATGCAAAGTGAAAGTGAAGATGAGGAAAGAAAGTGAGAAAGAGATCTGAGAATATTTTGGCAGGGGAGGAAAAGAGTTTTGTTGAATGAAAGAGAGGTCAAATAACAAAACTCTCACAGCAGAAAGACCAAACCTAGGAGATACTGTCATTTTCTTCTGTTCGCCTGTGATGCATGCCTGGAGCTTGGATGACATTTTGGGTTAAATTCTGACAGAAAGATATCCAGGGGGTTCATGCAGTGGAGAAGATCTGTTCCACAAAATGAGCTGATGTGCTGATGACAGCATGGAGAGTAAAATCACTCAGATCTAGAATTAAAAACTCTGACAAAATGGGTTACAAATGTCAAGTTTTGAAGAAAATGTAGATTGTTTTTTCTTTGGTGTGTCATCATAAATCCTATTGACACTAGTAATTCCCTCTGGGGAAACCCAGAACCTGCCCTTGTTTAAATTAGAGGACTTTTCACAATGAAAATTTTTAACAGCTCTGCATGTAACAAGTGAGAACCTTGCTAATTTGCACAAGTCACCCTGTTGTTGTCCTGGTGCAGAGAACAAGGATTAAGCTAAAATCATCTGTATGTTACCAATATTTTTCATGACATTCATGTAAGAGAGAGATATCTGAAGAAAAAACGTTAGCTTAGGAGGTACATATAGATACAAGGTTAAAGGGTAGACTTGGATCTCTATGAATGTAGACATGACTTTCCAAAATGTTTATTCCTTTATTTACTTGCATCAAAGGATAACAGGAATAATGGAAAACAGATCTAGGACTTCCCTGTCATCCAGTCTACAAAAGTTAAGGAAAATGTAAATGGCAGCTCTAATTCAGTGTCTTGGTGAATTGTGTGAAGGGTTGCCCAGACCATTTTGTTAGCAGAGAACTGAAATCTCTCTTACGAAATGGAGTGATCCTGTAGGCACAATGGATCTGAAAGTGAGGTCATCCAAGGTCTGTCCATCTGTCTGTCCTGTTGAGCTACCTGGGGTCCAAGCGGCACCTCATGTGCTCTCCCTTAATTTTCAAAGCCAAGACCTGAATTCAGACCCCCAGATGACTCCCTGGAGAACTTGATTTATTTCATTGTTAACAAAAGATTCAGGATCCAGAAGTCCTGAATAACAAGCATTCATTTGCTGTTTCCTTGCACACAGATACCTCTGTGGGAGGTGTCAGGACACTGATCTCTGAGTGCTGATGTTATGCATAGATTGATCTGAAAGTCCTTTGCTTTTTACTTATTCAGTGAATAATAAATTCCAGCAACAAAATCCATGAGTCATGGGGTGAATCTGGAGTCACTAAAATCCATGGAATTTTTCCATATTTGTGCATGTACATAAGATCAGGTCTTAGATCTTGAGTACTCTTGGGTAAGCCCTTAAAGTTACTGGCACATTTATCTGCCAGAATTTCAATTCAGGTGCCCAGCTGCTGATTCATGGTCAGGTTCCTAAATCTCACAGTCACATACTTTCCTGATGGCTTCAGTTTACAAAGCCACCAAAGTCCTGTTACTGGACTGTGCCTTATGGTCAAATCGTGGCTCTAAATGATTAAAAAATTCCAATTCTGAACACACATAAGCTTTTGGGATATTCAGTTAAATGGGACTGTCCCTGAAGAAAACTGATTCGCAGTTACATGTGTTATTTCTGATTTGGGAAAATTTTCAAACTTCCATTGATCAGTTGTAATAAAATGCAGCATAAGGTAATGTTCTGCAGTCAAAACATGGAACCTGGCACAGAACAATGTAAACCCTACCTACCCCATGAAATAATGCTAAAAACACCTTATCAAATTTTGACCCAGAAACATGCATGTAGCAAGATAACAAATATCTTGTTCTTGGAGAAAGGCCAGTACTGATTTATATCTTGCAGCCCAAATAAATATAAAAAGCCTGCCAGAGCTGACCATGTAAATCTTAACCACCTCATACGGTTTCATTCTATGAAGTGAAAAATATGAGGAAGAAGGTGTTTTTGCACTGTGAATGAGCTATTCAGAAAAAGTGTTATTTATTGAACTCTGTGGGAGGGAAGTTAATTTCAGAAGTTATAAATATGATGAATTATAGCCAGTATCTTGGAGGAATTAAATGGAAATGGAAGGAAAAAAGTCTTTATTTTCATTTAAAAAACAATTGCGACTGGGTAATGTTAAATATAGGCTTACACCTGCCAGGAACTGACTGACTAGAAATCTCTGAAACCATCACTGGTTAATCAGAGCGGCTCCTGTCCCACAAAACAGCAGCATTTGTGTTTGTGTGGTTAGTCTTCATGGGGATACATGGGACTGTGCTGGTAACAATTTCAGCCTAGGGTGGCTTGTGACCTATTTGCCTCACCCTTTGCTATTCCTACCGCGTGGATGATTGCCTAAGAAACGTGGTAGAGTCCTTGCTCCCAAAGTGAATGTTTTCAAGTTAGGAGCTGGAGGGAGGTGGGAGAAGAACAGTCCCATGGTTGCTGTCAGGCTCAGTGCAGTGCAGTTTGGTGCCCTGACCTCGTGAATGCAGGTCGCAAGGCCACCAGGGTCACCCCATTTCTGAAATTCCCCCTCAGCTCATACACCTGGTTTAAGACACTTTGGGGACTGCTTTCAAGGGGACTGAGCACTTGCGAGTCCCCACAGACTGAGAAGGGCAAAAGAAGAGACTGAGTATCTTGATACGGGAGTAAGCATTTTACATTAGGAAAGTGGAAAAGTGACATGGAAAAGCAAAGGACAAGCACTAGAGGAGGAAGGTAGGGCAGTATGGGCTGTGTGGCGGGACAAGGCAGGGGGGTGTTGAGGATGGTGCTAAAGGTTGTGTGAGGGGGTAAAGCACTGCAGCAGAAAGGTAGATGATAGGTTGGTGTTGAAGAAAGTCACCGAAAACCCACTCACTCACTGATTTTGTGAGCTGCTGGTCTTGTGTTCAGGCTGGACAGTGTTAGTGTCTCCCATTTACATTGCCTTGTCCTTTCTCATCACCTTGTCTGTATCCACCACTGGGCACATGCACAAGTATCTCCTAATTCAGACACCCACATGCACCCTGCACACATCACCCATGATTCCATCAGGAGGCACCAATGTGCAGGTGTTTGTTGTAACTTTACTGCCTTAAACATCATCTTTCTGTGGCTCCCAACACACAAAAATGTCTCAGCCTTGCATAACCTTGATGTTGTGAGCCTACGCTAATAAATCTGAATAAGTAATAGACAGATACAAATCTGGGTAATAGAGTTAAATATCCCTTTTTAACTCAAACACAAACCAGATGTTTCCCATCTACCAGCAGGCCTCCACAATTATCCACACTGCCCATGCTGTCCCCCCGGCTCCCTGCCGGCCCCTTTCTCCTGGGTGATGAATAAGATGCATCACCATAGCTAACTCAGGGATCAGGTTGCTTTAATTCAACAGTACTTTATCAGGCAGGTTTGCTGTGTGTCTTTATTCAGCTGCTTTAAAGCACCTCCTGTTTTGCTCTGCTTTGTTTTATTTTGCTCCCCACAATCACAACCTCTGCCTGGAGTGAGGGCTTTGCTGGGGAACTCAGCCCAGTCACCCGCACAGAGGCTGAAATAATATTTGGTGGTTTTTCACAGTGCAGTAAGTGATCCTTGTGAGTGGTATAGGAGCAGTAATTAACACTTCACACGTCCTGTGAGGGAGAGCTGGGCTGGCAGGCATCGAGGCCAGGTGCAGCTGCCACAGGCCTTTGGGCAGAGGCGGGATCCGGACCTGTGCTCCCTCGCACAGCCCTTCCTGCCATTCCAGCAGCTCAGAAGAGCTGCCAAGCAGGTGAAAACTGACAGGCAGAGGCTTACATGTAGAGCACGATCAAAGGCCCCCTGTTTTTTACTGTATGACTAGGTTAAAATCAACAGTGGGTTCTCATGATGCTCTTATAAATTACTGAGCACCACCGAACAGCACTCAGAGAGCTTTGGCCCACGAACAGCCTCACAGGCAGAGCTTGTGGGGATCTTTCCAGTCAGCTCATGCCTGAGGCCAAGCGCCTGACTGTACTTGCTGAAGGGAAGGAAATTTATTGATCTACCTATCCGGGATCACCACCATGCAGATGAAAAGGTAGTGCTGAGCTAAGCAGTAATCAGGATGCTCCTCAAATTAGTCTGCCTTGTTTGT
The DNA here is from genome assembly GCA_013400655.1 of Mystacornis crossleyi. Lineage (NCBI taxonomy): Eukaryota > Metazoa > Chordata > Aves > Passeriformes > Timaliidae > Mystacornis > Mystacornis crossleyi. The sequence goes on along the minus strand of VYZQ01007745.1, from coordinate 157,249 downwards.
TTCCAATTGAAAAACCACTTTTTCTTCTGCTTTTTCTCTATCTGGAGCAAATTGAGAGCAATCTAATCTTGTAATTGTATTTCCACCGCAGTGTGCCAAAGCAATCAGAGCTGTCAGGAGTAAGCTGTCTTCTTTAAGAGTTAAATTTTATTAACAAGCTTGCTTGCAAGTCAGCTACACGAACTCCAATTTGTCCCTTGGATCTGCACAGCAGAGCCTCAGCATGAACCTCTTAGTTTTTCTACATAGAGAACCCTCCCAGCAGGATGATTAGAATAATGTGTGCAAAGACAGCACCAAAACTCAATTAAAAACGGCACATTTTGTTGGAAACAGACTAGGGAGAGCAGCTCAAATCTCAAAAGACGGCTTGTATCACTGAGCCAGAAAGCATGGATTTACAGGAAAGGCCTGTTATGAGGATTGCATGACTTGGACATTTGACACTGGCAGATATGGGCTCTAAAATCTGGTATATACAGAACATTTGCTACCAAACTAGTTTTTGGCTTTCCAACACTGTCATTGCCTTCTTCCCAACTTTCCCCTCGAAATTCTTTGGAACTAAAGGAGTAATCTGAATTGACCTTTAACCATGAAATGTTGGCTGGCAGTACAGCCAATGCCTTCAGAAGGTCAAAGTTGGCTGGATACAAACCAGATCCTAGAGCTCTGACCTCGTCATACTTAACAATCTCTAAAGAGAGTCCAAGAAAAAGTGAAGAGTGAAGATGCTCTTCTCCAAATAGAAATTCCCTCCACGGCAGGATTTAAGAGAAAATTTTCCATTGCTGCAGCCTGAGTTGGACTTGATCAGTGAATATTTAGAAGTTCAGTGAAGCTTTCTGACTTCAGTTTGACTGAAGTTTGATTAGGGTTTCTATCCTGGGGATTTCAGAGATTTCTTTCCTAGCACCAAGTCCAAAGAAATGGATAGCATTCACATTAAAAAAGAAAAAAAAAAAAAAAGAAAGAACATGAACATCTGGAAGTCAGCCCTCTAAAATGGCTGTGCATAATCAGGATTAAACCATTACATGTCTTGCTTCTTAAATGATGGAAAATTGAATTGTTCTGAATTACAGGTCTCTCTGCTAAGAACCTGCTACAGGCAGGAAAGAAAAGCAACCATTGCTTAAACAGCAGCAGCAGAATTCCAGCTTTTGAAAAACTCAGGTTTCCCCTTCACCAACCATCCAAACACTGGAATGTAAAGTAGTGATGAAAAATGAAAACCATGTCAGCCCAGAGAGCAATATATTAAAGCAAAGTGTTTGGGAGTCAAAGGCCCTTAAATAAATCTAAAATACATACTTTATTTTAAGCCCTAAATCTGCTGCTGCTAATCCTCATATTTAAAGCCAGAAATCTATTTTCCTGGAAAGCAGCTGAAGCGAGATGGAATTTGACATGGCTAGCGCCACACTGTTATTGTCTTCAACATTTGTTGTGTCCATCACTACAATATCTCTCTATCGTATTTCAAAATTACTCTCATACTTAATGTGCTCCAATGAGTAGAAAATAGCACTGGCACAAAAAGCCCAATTCCCTGTCCTCTGCTGCAGTAAATACAGAAGTTGTAGGTGTTATCCTAACCTGCTAAACCACCCCATTTCCTTCACTGACAGCAGCCAGCATTCACACCTTGTCTTTTCATCAAACTTGGCACATGTTTAATCCTGAGCCAATCGTGGGGCTGGCAAGAATTTTTGTCACCCTTTTAGAGTGCAAGGAACTGGAAAAGGGAGGTTTACTGAGCTGGGCACAGAGGGCATAGAGGTTTGTGATGCTATAATAAAAGAAACGGGAGGTGGTGTGGTGCCATGGCTATGGCACATGCTGCTGGGAGCCAGGAAATCTGCATTTGGTGTACACGGCAGCACAGAGGTGGATGGGACTCCTGGTGATCTCTCCTCCCTCAGAGCCTTGGTTTTCACGTTGGCACCTTCCTCTTCCAGGAGTACTTGGACAGAAGGGGTCATAGCACAGTGAAACTTTTCTCCAGGTGCCTCTGGCTACTTCTGTGGCATGGACGCAGAAATGAGAATAGATACAGTGAGAAGATTTATAAATTATTACTATAATCTAATTATTATTAAAATATAAATATATTATTACTCAAAGATTTATACATTTTCTTCTCTACTGTGTGAGAAGCAAGCAGAAAAAAATCTGACATGTTGTTGTGAGTACCTGAATTTTGGGCTCTTCTCTGCCAATGGATACGAGCATGAGCCTTGGGCAGAGCTGTCCATAGCCCTGTGCAGCCCATGGCCAGCGAGGGCAGTGGGGACCCCTCCAGTCCTCAGTGCAAGATAAATAAACACTTGTCAGCAACATGAACCTCTGAATCCAGCAACCAGCTTGCTCCCAGCAGAGAGGGAGCGTCTAAATTTCTGCTGGCAGGAGCTTTTTGAGGAAGAAGAGCCCAGTCCTGCAAGCACTGCAGGCACTCCTCCTGCCAGGGCTAATGCCTCCAGCTTCAGATCACAGGCTTCAGCCTTGCCAGATTTCTCAACCCCTGTTTCTCCCTTTTGTTAAGAGAAAATCCTATTGTTTTAGGTTAAAATCAGAAAGCGCCAAGAGGTTCGGTGGGATGGGACTAATTAGCCAGCATGAATATAATCTGGTCTACACAAGCAGTGACTAACTCCTAACATACTGCTAATGAACAGACCTGACAAATAAATGAAACAGGGCAAAGATTACTCCTGCCAAATAACACATTTTTTCAGCCAAATATATTTGAAACAAAATGATCCAAGTAATTCTGTTGATTTTTAATCCCAGGTTTTGATTTTCATTTTGTTTTTAAACTTCTCTGATCTTTGTGAAGGGGAGGTGGAGGGACAAAGGCTCATATTGCTGTCCTTTTTTTTTCCACAGACAAAGGAAATGGAAAGTAGAGAAATGGGAGAAAAATGTTAGTGTTCAGTCTCATGCACTACAGCATCTCTCCATATCTCCTCAGACATTTTATTTCTCCCACTCTTCTGGCTGGGGACTACAGTAAGAGAAAAAGAGGAGGCAAAATGCAAAATCAGGAAGGAGTGAAGACTTCTTTCTTTTATTTTTCTTGTTTGTTTTCTTTTCCCTCTCTTTTTACAAGAAGTTAAGAGATTGGATGAAATTATGCAAAAACTTCACAAATTCAAGTACTGAAAAGTTAAATCCAGTCAAAGACTTGTTGCGCAACAGTGAATTAAAAAATTGAATTTTGATTTATTGAAGATTTTTTTGGAATTAAATGCTTACACAAAGTTGCTTCATAATAAAGTTCACATTCCAGTGGTAGGAGAATATAATTGATAAAGGAAGGATAAAAATAGAGAATAAATAGGGAAACCTAAAATGCAGAAACAATTTCAGGTCATGATTCTGGAATCTGTGATATTTCCCACAATATAGAGGACATTATAGAAATACCAGTCAGTCTTAACCTTTAAGGCACTGAGTTTTCTCAGCACCTTGTCACTCCCACTGAAGTGAAACATCTTCAGTATCTCACAGTATCTGCCCCCCACTCCCATATGTCTGGTGTGAAATTTCCCCAGACTGCCTCCATATGGGACTGCGCTGGTCACAGAGAAGCTGCTCCCTGTCTCCAGCCTTGCTATGTCACTTGCTGTAATCATGACTTATGGATGAGTGTTATCACTGCATGAGAAACTCAGCCATCCCCAGCCAAGCAGTGAAAACCACAAACCTTGGAATAAAATAAACCAACATACAGTTATTGCCACTGTTGCTTTTGCTATAGTCAAGGGAGTCTTCAAAATACGTTTCCAAGTACATTTCCCAACATCTCACCTCCAGAGCTTTGTTTCACAGACCTCAGCTACAAATCACAGCCCTTCACCCAGGGATGCTGATGGTCTGTTCTACGCTGAGCCTTCATCACTGAGTGTCTGAGGGTCTCTGTCACACACACCATGCCAGCAGTGCTCTACATGGTTAGAGAAGCCTGAGCTGTTCTCTCACATGACCTCGCTCTGACAGAAATTACTCTTTTGTGCTTGAACCATCCAGCTGATATTCTTCATGCTGAGGAGATAAATATCAGGTCAGGATGGTGTTTCTTTTTTTTCTTTTTTAAACTAAAAAGGGAACTAAAATCTGAAAATATCTGATTATTAAAATATGAGGAAAGGGGAAGAAATGAACAGTTCAGTCACTCCTACCAGAAGATAGCTCTGTCACTTAGCATCACCCTGTTTGGAGGCAAGGTCTTCAAACTGGGCTGCCCGCTCACCACAGATACTGAGAGGCATCATTTGGTGCTCTCAGGAAGCTTTTGCCCATATTGGACAAGCTAATCTTAACTTGCCTAGCATTACATTCTTTCTCCAGAGGTTTTGCCTGCACTGAGCACCTGTCAGTCATTCTGGGGTAAGAGGAGAGGAGCTAGACTTTCTTCACAATTGCTCCCCAGCTTCCCTGCCATGCTCTCCCTCATGCTGGACCAAGCACGCTGGCTTTTGGTTCTCTTTTCAAAGGAGTCTTTTAATGGCAGTTTGGACTGAGCTGTTTCTTTTTGGGAGGTCTTCATAATCAAGCACCCCTAGAGGACTTGAAACAAACCAGGGAGATTTCATGGCCTGCTTTCAAAGGACTCATGTGCCAGGAATAAGCAGCGTCTCTGAGGAGCTGTATTCATAGGGAACTGGGGAAGCAGAGCCCCGGGTGGCAGCCTGAGAAAGTGATCTGAGTTGTGTGGACTCTCTGTGGGTATCTGTGCTGCATGGAAAGTGCAGCTGAGTAAAGGATATGCCTTCCTGTGAGCTGAAACCAGCAGGAGATGCTGTGTGATATTCAGGCAACTTCTTTATCCCAGGACTGCACGACTTGCAACCCGAGCCCTTGGGGTGTCCTGAGCGACACCTCCCTGTCCTGGTTTGGACAGGTGTCTATTAAGGAAGGCAGGAGTCCCCCTCCCACCCCAGAATGGAAAAATGTAACCCCTTCCTCCCGAACTATTACAATTTTGAAAATGAGGGGCTTTCAGGCAAAATATATGAGAAATAGGAATAACAGGTCTTTACTTATATATATATATATATGTACAACAGGGCAAAGCAAAAACAACAATAACTAAGGCAGTAATAAGCAACAGAAAATCAGACCCCAGTGACAGCTGCCGGGGCTGTCAGGCACTTTCCCTTTTGCTGCAGTGATGGCCGGAGCTGGCAGCGGCGCTCCGGAACGAGCTCGGGGAGCACGGGGGGAATGCTGGGCTTGCCCATGCCGGGAAGGGATGGAGAAAAAACTTCAGCAGGATTCCCTGGGAGCAGCAGGCTGGATCGGCAAGGAGGAATGCAGAAGAAAAATCCCGGGTGGCAGGCGAGATGCACAGAACTCCGAAGCCGCAGCAGGAAAACGCCGGGACCCCTCGGCAGGCAAGGGGTGGTGCCCGCAGTGCTATGGCGCAGCGAAAACTCCAAAAGCAGC